>JAGDFM010000153.1:11356-86129 GCA_019155715.1 Phytophthora pseudosyringae | reverse complement strand
TGGCGGAGGACACGGACTACGTGATCGCGATGAAACCGGAGACGGACTGCGACGTGTACAACGAGACTGCGGCTGCGAACCCGCTGTGCGCGACGTTCACGTTGCAGACGGGTGACTACCCGTACGGCGTTTTCCTATCTGATGCGTAACAAAGCGTTGCATGCCGCTTGGATGTAAGGAAGATCCTACACATGTATGTACTAGTTTTTCAAAAAGACATGTCCACTAAAAAACAATGTTTTTTGCGGCTCGCTATTCCCACCAACGAGTGTTTTTGAGCCACTAAAAAAAGCTGATAATCCAGTTTTCGTGGTCGACACGCAAGCGATGGTCAAGACGGTGGGCGGCGGCCAACTCGCGGCCGCGTTCGGCGTGGGCGTGGCGGCGGCCATCGCGGCGCAATTGGTGTACCACGCTGCGTTGACGCGCGCTGGCGCCGGCTCGCGCGCGTCGAAAGCGACCGCGACGACGCCCCGCGGGACGGCGGCCGCGGCGCAGGAGCTGCTGGAGGAGCAGATGTCACGCATCTCCGCCTTCTTCGGGCGCGAGGGCTTCGCCAAGGTCGAGGACGCGTTCGTGGTGGTCGTCGGACTGGGCGGCGTCGGCTCCCACGCCGCGCACATGCTGGCGCGCTCGGGCGTGGGCAGGCTGCGGCTCGTGGACTTTGACAACGTGACGCTGTCGTCGCTGAACCGCCACGCCGTGGCCACGCGCGCCGACGTGGGGCGGTCCAAGGTCGCGGCCATGAGGCGCCACCTGCACGAGATCGTGCCGGACTGCGCGGTCGAGGACGCGGCCGTCATGTTCACGGCGGACAGCGCCGAGGAGCTGCTGGAAGGCGACCCGACGTACGTGCTGGACTGCATCGATGACGTCAAGACCAAGTGCGCGCTGCTGGAGGCGGTGACGCGCAAGGGACTCAAGGTGATCACGGCGACGGGGGCCGGTGCCAAGGCCGACCCGACGCGACTGCAGATCGGGTCGCTCAAGGACGCTGTCCGTACGTGGCTGAGGTCGCTCTTTGTGCGTACAGTTTGGTGCAGGTAAACTCACTAATTGGTGGGTGTGGATTTAGGTGACCCGCTGGCGACGAAGATCCGGTACTACCTAAAGAAGAAGGGCATCTCGTCGGCGGAGATCACGACCGTCTTCTCGAGCGAGAAGAGCGTGTGCAAGCTGCTGCCTCTGGACGCCGAGCAGGCGCAGAACCCCGAGGAGTTTGGCAACGTGGAGAACTTCCGCATCCGCGTGATCCCCGTGCTGGGCACGATGCCCGCGCTCTTCGGACAGTCCATGGCGGCGTACGTGCTGTGCGATCTGGCGGGCAAGAAGCTGAACCCGGAGGGCGTCGCGCGACTGTCCCGCGACCAGCGCAACAAGCTGTACCAGAAGCTGCAGCAGCGCGAGCACGTGCTGTTCCACGTGGGCCACAAGCTCGAGCTAGAGAAGGACGAGATCGAGTTCGTGTACCAGGAGATCTGGCGGGGGCGCAGCTCCGTGAGCACAGCACGCAACGGCGGCCATGACCGCCTGTACCTGGCGCGTTGGCGGGCGGACCGGCCGCTGCACCCGGACAACGTGGTGTACCTGACGACGAAGGAGCTGGCCACCCTGGACAAGGACGGCGTCGAGGGCTTCGACCCCGAGGTCGTTGCGCGCATCGACGCTCGCCTCAACCAGTTCGGCAGCTGGGCCGTCCCTCAATAGACAAATCCGACGGCAGCAAGTACAAGTAGAAGGAGGAGCTCCTCGCATGTACGCCGCAATAGGTGAATAGACGCCGTCTAAAATGGCCATTCCACGGTACTCCGATTCGGTGTGACATGTGCCGATATCTTGCTTTTTGTATGCCCTTAGCCGTTTTCCAATTCTACAGTACGCTCTCCACTGCCACCTCAGTCATGAGCTTCAGTTAGCAATCCCCCTCCAAGAGCTCCGCAGCAGCCCGTAGCACCTTTATCCACCATGGCCACCGTGAAGAAAGCGACCCAGCGACTCACCCGCGAGTCCTTCAAGCAGTGGATCCAGGGCCTCGACGCCTTCCTCTTCGACTGCGACGGAGGTGCGTGCCGCTGCACTGCACTGCGGAGACCGTGACCGTCACTGACACGATTCTAACCACTGCGTCTGATGATAGTGCTATGGTGCGGAGCTGCCCCGATTGCGGGCTCCGCCAACATGATCAACCTCCTGCGCTCGCTCAACAAGCGCGTGGTGTTTGTGGTGAGCTGGAGCTGCTCCTCCTACATTAGGACACAAGTGGAGACTCACGACCTGAGCGGGATGTTTCGTGCTGGATAGACTAACAACGCTACCAACAGCCGTGCCACCTACGTGAAGAAGCTCGGTACGTGCTATCGCAGTGCGGTTTGAGGTGCTGCAGACTGACGGTGGCTAGTTGACGTGCTACAGCTTCGCAGGGCATCACGGCTGTCGAGGCCGACATCGTCACGTGAGTGTTCGTGCATGGCCGTTCTGGTCGTGATTGCTAGCGGGCTTTCGAGCTGACGTCGTTGGTTGTGCGTATTCTCAGTTCGGCGTGGGCTACGGTGCAGTACATGAAGCAGCACAAGATTGAGGGCAAGGTGTACATCGTCGGCGAGGCTGGCCTCAAGACGGAGCTGGAGCTGGAGGGCTACCAGGTCAGCGGCATGGAGCACAGCGACATCAAGGGCCTCCCGCACGTGCCGGATATCGACATGGAGACGAAGGCGGTTGTCTGCGGTCTGGACAGGTACGGCAGCGCTGGAGGTCTTGTCTTCTCAAGCAAATTCACTGACGTTTTTCTGATGCTCGCGCTCTGCAGATACTTCTCGTACTACAAGATGGCGTACGCCACGGCGTGTGTCCGTCAGATCCCTGGCTGCCACTTCATCGGCACGAACCCGTGAGTGTGCGCTCGTACGGATACCTGCGCTTGGTCATTGTTTTTGACAACTCCACTTCATATTTCTGTGCGTGCAGTGACTCGACGTTCCCGACGGATGGCGCCATTATCCCTGGTGGCGGTTCCCTGGTCCACATGCTGGAGTGCGCCATTGGCCAGTACGTATTAGCTCCTTTTTCACCTGGTAAGGCTGCACCGTGCACACGTACTAACCATTTGTGTCATTTTGGTGCGATTCAGCCCCCCTGAGGCCGTGTGCGGAAAGCCATCGCAGGACCTGCTCCAGACCATTATCGCCACCTACAATCTGGACCCCTCGCGAACGTGCATGGTAGGTGTCCTGCCATTTTAGCGTGTCAAGGGAACGTTGCTGATTTTTGCTGTCATTCATGCTAACAGGTGGGTGACCGTCTGTCGACCGACATCGAATTCGGCAACGCCGGTGGCCTGAACACGCTCCTGGTGCTGACTGGCATCACGCTCGAGTCGGATCTGGGCAGCATCGACAACGCCCTCCACGTGCCTGACCACTATATCGACTCGGTGGATGTGATCAATCAGCTTCACGCTGAGACGCTTGACAACTAGAGTTGCCGGCCTCGTGATGTTCGCGCGGTCTGCTTACGCCTAGCAATTGACACCCAACTTACTGTTAAGTTGAAATAGACGCAAGGATCAACGTTAATCTTGTCCGAGCTCCGAAACCACGGATAGCAAATTACATTATGAACACCTACGCAAGCGCTAGCTATACTGACGGTGATACGTTCCCCCGAGTCTTTGTTTTTAGTCTAGGAATCGCTCCAGTGCTGCCGCTGTTCACAAAAGCGTCAAACATGGAGAAGCCACCACCGTTTGAAGCAGTATTGGCACCCCCTGCTGGAATGCCGAACCTGTTAGCATTGGCAGTCTTCTTCGGTCGAACTGGGGCCGAATTTAGTCGGCGTGTGGTAGCTGTGTTCCGAACACTCGCGGCACGGGGTCCTGGTGACGCAGCCTTCGGCTTGATGTGACCCGACGCGACCACGGGGGACATCAGAGGGGTTGGAGTCCGCAGATATCGTGGCATCGGAGACTTCGCTAAACGCTTCGTGATCTCTAGAAACTGCAGCTTCTTGGTCGGCGTCACATCCCCATCAACTGCTCCCCTCGGTCTTTTTCGCGTTGGAACACGCATATTTTCCGGGGAGTCATTGTCGCTGAGCAGTCCGCTGCTGTTCAAACTGATGTTCAAGTCCCCCTCGTCCGACATTTGGTCCCGACTAGATACGTCAGGCTCTGCTGCATCAGTCGCTAGCACCTTCCGAAATTCCGCTCGCTTTGCCGCCAGCGTCTGTGCCGATTCTTGTTTTTGAGCCTTCTTTGTCTTCTTGCCCAGAACCTTGGGAGTGCTAATATCTTGCATCTTGTTCATTCGAGCGAGCAGTTCAGCATTCGCTAGCCGTTGCTTGATCGACATGGTCTCCTTTTTGCCGCCAAACTTCTTCCTTGTTGGCGGGGCTGTCGAATCTCCCTCTTCCCCGACGGACGACTTTGCATTCTTCGGCTGGGGCTTTGTCTTAGTCTGCGGACCCTTTTTCTGCACAGCTGCACTCCCTGACGCTGCTGTTTTAGCTCTGCCAGTCACGGAGTTTGCTATGCCCTTCTTAGGTCTGACTGGGATCGTGGTATTTGCCATAGCCGCCAT
Organism: Phytophthora pseudosyringae; assembly: GCA_019155715.1. NCBI lineage: Eukaryota > Oomycota > Peronosporomycetes > Peronosporales > Peronosporaceae > Phytophthora > Phytophthora pseudosyringae. The sequence continues at coordinate 81,555 of JAGDFM010000153.1, read as the reverse complement.
CAAACTTTTTCCTCCTGATGCGGTAACACCGTTGGCTTTCTGGTCCTTTCGGCGTTTTAAATGCTTCTTAGGGGTAGACGTTGACGGGACGGGCATCGGCTCGGGTTCAGCATCATCGCTCTCCCCATGGTCAGCTTGAGCAGCAGCCTCCGCCTCCGCCTTCGCTTGCCGCCTCGCTTCCGCGTTTGTGAAGTTGAAGTCGAGCGGTGGAACTCCTTTCTTCTTCGCGAACCGCTTTTGCGGAGTCAACGTCTTCTTCTTCAATGGAGACGGCTGCACTCGCTTCGGAGAGTCTGGGGCAACCGGCAGAATCAAGCTCACCATAGACGGCTCATCATCAACATCATCGGAGTCACTACCCTTGTCAAGCGACAACATGTTCAGCAGCCCGTCGTCCGGTAGCTCTGGTGGCGGACTGTCATACCCACCAAACTCATTCTGGTTCTCCTCCGAGACGGATTCTTCGTCTTCGGGCTGCACCGACGGCATACTAATAGGGATAATCCTCTTTGGCAGTGCTGGCTTCGTCTTCTGACTCTGCTTCGGCTGCGTTTTGCTCTTCAGCACCTTCGGCTTCACTACCTTCGTCTCCTTCGTCCACCTTGGCACTGACTCCTCCTCGTCCGACTGTGTACCGCTGACCGCCGCCTTCTTCAGCTTCTTCAGCTTCTTCATTTTTTCTGCTCCCCCCTCCCGCTGACGACGCAGAGCCTCCACTCGCTCCCGCTCGGCCAGCTCGCGCGCCTGCTTCTCCTGCTCCTGGCGCTTGAGTCTGCGCAGCTGGCGCTTGTACCGCAGCTCCTCCTTCTCCATCTCCTCCATCAGCAGGAACTGCTGCCACGTTTTCTGCAACCGCTGGCGCCGCAGCTCGATGGACTCCCACTATACACAGCACAGACATCAAAGGGTCAGTTAGAATGCGGGATATCTCGCGTCGTATCGATAGGACGCACATACTTCCAGGTTATAGGCCTCGAGCAGGGTCTCCTCCGGGTACGGAACCCCGAAGCGGGCCGTGGTGCTGTCTGCAGCCTCCATACGACCCTCGCGTCGCCAAGCCGCTCGGGCACGTCGAGGGTAGTCGCTCTGCTGCGCGCGCTCGCTGCGATTCAAAATTAAGTGTCGTTCAGGTGGCGCACACGAAACAAAAGAGTCCGCCACACCATGGGTTGAAGCTGTGCTTGTATAGAGCCCGTAGGAGACATTTCTCCCTCTACAAGAGCGGAATCATCTTCCTGCGAAGCAGATCAATATAATCTCTCAAAAGGGAGTCAGTCGATACAAACAGCAAGACAAACACGAGAGCAGCAGCATGGTAGCGGGGGGCGACGCGAATCTCTTCCAGCTCGCGGACGGCATCTCGTGCCACGCGTGGAACAAGGACCGCTCCAAGCTGGCCATCTGCCCCAACTCGAACGAGATCTGGGTCTACTCGGGCTGTCACGCGCGCGACGCGACGCAGTGGCGCAAGGAGGCGGTGCTCACGGAGCACGACATGCTCGTGAGCGGCCTGGACTGGTCGCCCGTGCACGACCAGATCGTGTCCTGCTCGCACGACCGCAGCGCCTTCGTGTGGAAGTACGAGGCCGCCTACCGCCAGTGGAAGCCGCTGCTCGTCGTGCTGCGCATCACGCGCGCCGCCACGAACGTCAAGTGGAGCCCCGACGGTGCGGCACCCCGAAGGGGGAGGAGCCTGCTCTGATACAATGCAAATGCAATGCAATGCTAACGGCTCGTTGCTTGGTGACGTGCAGGCAAGAAGTTCGCGGTGAGCAGCGGCGCCAAGTGCGTGTCGGTGTGCTACTACCAGGCGGCGGAGAACTGGTGGGTCAGCAAGATCATCAAGAAGCACAAGTCCACGTACGTAGCTTCAATTTGGACAGTTACTTGTTGATTACTATAAGACACTGAACTGTTTGACGTGTGCAGGGTGACGGACTTGGACTGGCACCCGAACAGCCAGATACTCGTGACCGGCAGCACGGACCTCAAGTGCCGCGTGTTCTCGGCGCACATCACCGACATCGACGGCCCGCCGGATGCCGGTCCGTTTGAGGCCTTGCCGCCGTTCGGGGAACCCCTGGCTGAGTTCGACAATGCCAGCGCCTGGGTGAACGCTGTTGCGTGGTCCCCGAAGGGCAACTGCTTGGCGTTTGCCGGCCAGGGATCGTCCATCCACATCGTTCACTTTGGTGCACCCGGCGAGTACCCGACGATTCAGGTACTGCTTTGACGTCGAGGGATGTGTGTTTGTGCGATGTGGGTGCTAATGTACTGTTGTGTGGAATGTGGGATCCAGTCGATCCGGTTCCCGCACTTGCCGCTGATGCGCATTATGTTCTTGTCGAGCTCTGCGGTCGTCGGAGTGGGCTACGACTTCAACCCTCTGCTCTTCTCCCAGGATGCCAGCAACTTCTGGTAAGCTTTCCACAAAAAAGTATGTGCTGTTGTACGATTCGAACTAACCGAGTCGTCCGCTTTCTCAATCCAGGTCGTTTTCTGAGTTTGTCGACAAGAAGCCGACTGAGAGCGCTGTGAAGATCAACTCGGGTGGCTTTAACGCTGGTAAGGTCATAAGTGATCGTGTTGATTGGGTTGACTGGGTGGGTACTGATCTTTCTTGTGTGCGTACGTTATATTCCAGCTCGGAGCCTGTTTGAAAGCAAGGTGACGCGAGGCCAGTCGTCTGACGCCACGCAGCACGATAAGAATATGCTGTGGATGTACGTATTCTATCTTGTTTAGGCCTTGTGTGATTTGATCACTCATTTTTCTTTTCACTGACCACAGGAAACACGAGAGCAACATCACGTGCATCCAGCCCACCGCCCAATCTGCCTCTGGTGGCGTCACGGAGTTCTCCACCTCGGGTACGACTCGAATGGAAGCTGATGCGCTCTTACTTGGTACGTCCTGAAGTATGTTGCCATGAGCTAACTTTTGTTTCTTTGATGATTGTTCGTTTTAGCTCTGGACGGCCGTGTGGTCCTGTGGAAGCTGGGAAGTTTGAACGTGGACATGAGCAAACTGCATCTGTAACAGGACAGGTTTCTCTTACTCCGGCAAAGTAAAAAGGCTCTACAAGATTACCCGTAGATTCAAGAGCGGTCCATCGATACGCTAGCGGGCGGGACGAGCCCGAAACCAGAACGGAAACACGATCACGGCGTTTCTACTTGTCTGTCGATTGCTCTGTACACCCGCCACTCTCTACCTATTCGCTCACGCTACTTTCGTACTATAACTAGCGCAACGATATCTCTATTCGTACATCCGCCTAAGCCGTCTATACTCCTGGCGATACTGGTTCTCAACGACGGAGGCTTGGCGGAAGTCTTTCCACTCTGGGAACTCCGTGAGCAGCACCTTCGGGTCGTAGGAGAGCAGCAGCTGGATGCCCTGGCTGACATCGTTCAGCGTACGCGCGAGGTCAATGTGGTCCGGGTTCAGGTATGTCCGCTGAAGCTCGAGCAGCTCGTAACTGCTGCGAAGGAACAGGATCGAGTACTCACAGACACGTTCAGTCTTCCCACGCAGCAGCAGGTCGCATGAGTCTGCAACCAGCTTGTGAATGCGCATAAATACCAAGTGGTCGTGGGCCACGATCTCCAGGGCATCCGACAGCGTCTCCAGCGCTACGGACAACGCGTCAGCAGCACCCTCTGGGTTCGTCTTGATCATCTCTTCCGCGCCTACCAGTACCTTCTCCAAGTCCGGCATGCCTGGTTTCGTACCATCACTGTCGTCAGCAGCACTCGGAGGGGGAGGCAGCACGCTGTCGCCTCGCTTGCAGAGCTCGCAGCCGCACTCGAATCCGAACTGCTCCCACAGGTTCTTTTGGCGGTTCTCACGACTCTGCTCGCGCGGGTACAAGTACGAAATCGTAAGCTGCTCCCCCTTCGCAATAGGTCGTGCCACCCGCACCTCGGACACGCCGCCTTCCGGCCCCGCATCTTCCGGCGTAAACTTGACGCAGTTCGGGTTGCAGTCGTGGTTCAGCATGGCGTTATACAAGAACACGCCACTGTCGAAGGCGTTGCACTGCATGGCGAACACGTTCTGCAGCACGCGGTCGTGCGAGAGCGCCAGCCCGCTGAAGTTCCGGCACAGCTCGTCCACCTGCGGGCCGTACTTCTGCCTGCCCGCAGCGAGCAGCTCCTCGGGCAACTCGCTGAGCTGCTTAGGGAACAGATGGCCCAGGTGCTGCATGATGTCGGCGTAGTCCGGCCGAGACAGCACCGACTCCATCGTGGCCAGGAAGAACTCGGGGTCCGCCGTCTCCACGTCGCTCGGCCAGGGCACGTACAGCTGCTCCACCAGCACCCGCGTGCCCGGCTTCAGGTCTCTCGTGGCCACGTAGCCGCGCGAGCCGCCGACGCCGCTGAAGCTCGTCGCCAGGTCGATGGGCCCCACCGCGAGCGGCTTGACGTCGTCCCAAGGCCCGTACAGGCTGCGCGTGACTGGACCCGCGGCTTCGTCGTACTCCTGCGAAGCAGGTGAGGGCGCAGCAACCGCAGCCGCGATGTGCACGACCTCGCAGGTTGCCACAAGCGGCGCCGCCGCCTCCTCGTCGCTGCTGTCGTCGTCGAAGAGCCCGAAGGCCGCCTTCACAGACGCGCTCGGCTTGCTCGTGCCACTCATGGTCGTCAAATGGCGGCGAGCTATTCAAACTGGTGTAACATACATCACATAGACTCGATACAAAAACCCAGTCACAAGGAAAACAAAATACCGACACCTCCCTTTTGTGGGCCTGACGCGTCACATATGGCCGAGGACCTGAGCGTCATGACGGACAAGCACCCGCCGCCCGCAACGCAGCCCCCCGACGCCTCCCCTTTCGCCCCGCCGCCCGCGCAGAGTGATGGTCTCGCGCGCGCGGCCGCGTCTAGCGCGTCCGGGCTGCCCATCGGGCGCCGTATGCGCCTGACGCTGGGCCAGAAGCGCGAGGTGGTGGACCTGGCGGCCAGCAAGAAGTTCACGCACCGCGAGCTGGCCGAGAAGTTCCGCGTGGGGCGCACCACCATCACCAACATCTGCCGCCAGGAGGACCTCATCCGCACCGAGACGGACTCGGCCGACGCCACCAAGAAGAAGCGCAAGACCACCAAGTGCACGTACGACCTGCGCGTGCTGGACGAGTGTCTGCACAAGTGGCGGATGGAGGTCAAGGTCTCCAGCCCGGACACCAAGCTCACGGGCACCGTGCTGCAGCACAAGGCCATGGAGCTGGCCTGCAAGATCGTGCAGGAGCCCTACGCGGCGCTGCCCGACAAGGTGAAGCAGGCGCTGCAGAAGTTTACGGGCTCCAACGGCTGGCTGGACGGGTACAGGACCCGCTTCGGCTCCTTCAGCAGTAAGCAGCTGCCCGGCGGAGGGGACCAGAGCGTCATCAAGAGCGTGGACATCCAGACGAGGCTCCGGGAGATGCACCACGCGTTCGGGAGCGTGGAGCTGGAGGACATCTGGACGGGCAGCGAATTTGCCGTCACGTACAAGCCGCAAGTGCCCGATGCGAGCAGTAGCGGGAGGTACACGGTCTCGCTGTTCGTGAGTGCTGCCGGGGAGAAGCACGACATGCAAGTCATTGGGACGGACCGGAACCCGCTGCTGCTGGAAGGAATCGACACCAAGGCGACGTACAATATCCAGTACGGGCACTCGAAGACAGGCTGGCAGGTGGCGCAGACGACCGTGAGCATGCTCAAGTCGCTGAACGCACTGGCCAGGGAACGCAAGCGCACGTTCCGAGTGATTTTGGACTCGGCCGTGCCTCACGTCAAGGCTGCGATGATTTTGGACTCGCAAGGAGACCAACGTACGTTCTTCGTGTACGACCACCTCCAAATGTACTTCTTGCCGCCAAACTTCAAGGCCCCGCGGTTCCACCCGTGCCACCTCGGCGTCATCCAAGCGTTCAAAGCTCGCTTCCGCAGCGAGATGGTGGAGACGCTGTTCAACAACTACCGGCAGAGCTTAATGAGCCAGGACCCACGAGGCTTCCATCCGCAGCGTCACCTGCACACGCGCAACGTTTTCCACTGGTTTTACGTTGCTCTTCACAGCCTCGACAAGCAGCTTATCCAGAGCTGCTGGGTCCACAGCGGTTTGCTGCCTACGCAGGCTATTGCATCTCTCAATTTGCGCGTCATCTTGAGCAGCAGCGGCGTGGATGGCTCCTCGTTCAATGTGATCCCAAACAATTCCAGCAGCGGTAGCGAGAGTGGCAACGGTAGTGCGAATTCTGATGCAAATGGAGTTAATGGGGCTGTGAACGGCGCGGGGTCGTCGCTGGCGGTAAACGGAGGCCTGCCATCTCCTGCGCTACTATATCGCGACCTGCAGCAGCAGTTGACGAGTATCGCCCAGGTTGCTCCTGACTTCCTACGCTGGATTGGCGTGGCTGACCCTGCGAACGCTCAGGCCTTCGTAGATCTCGAAGGCAACGCTTCCGTGACCGATCCAGGAATCGACGAAGTTCAGATTATCCGCGGCGTTCTCCAAAAGCACGGATACTTATCCACAAAACGGCTTGACGATGAAAGTCATGCAGAGGGGCCATACGAGACCTTCGAAGACGTGGCCGACGAGCCCTGCCCACGGCCCGAGGAAGTTGTCGCATCGATTGGTATCCTCAAGCGATATTTGCGACTGTCACGTGACCCGATCCGAAACCGAGTTGATGCGGTTGTACAGTTGAACGAAGTGAAGAGAGCTGTGGACGCCGCCACTCTTCGAGACGCCGCTATTTGACATGTGAGTGCAAGTGCGCGGTATTGTTATATACTACTTGGCATCGTGTTCATTGCATTATCACTGTTGTGGACTTATATATCATTTTATCTTACACACATGCCAACTTTTCACGAGATCTGGTTGAGCTAGTACACGGTCCGGATTTTATAGTTGGGAGGCATGGCCGCCATTATGGTCGCTTCGTCAATGCGTCGATTTGGCGAAGCCGCCAAGGGCGACGGCAATCGGGCGTTGCGTGCGGGTGCAGAAGGCAACAACAGCTCGTCATCCAGCGGCAGGATCATTCGTTCAGCAATGGCTTGGTGCTCGATGCGTCGTTGACGCCGAGCGTAGGCGACGAGTGTCCGAAGCGCACTGACCAGCCAGTCGCGGTGACTCGAACTCTGGGTCTCTAGATCTAATGTCCGTCCCCGGAACACGACCGAGAACGAGCACGCCTCGAGCACACTGTTGGATGCGTACTTGCGGAACACCGCAGTCAGCCGTCCGTCCAGCACCTGCAGCACTTCCGCCAAATCGACCGCTTCGCTGAGTCCGCCGCGCTTGTGTTGCCACTGCAGAGTTCCGCAGCAGTTGCAGTGCAGTCGAGTTGCGTGTGCGCCCCCGCGGCGTCCATACTTGAGCAGCGGGAAGAACATGTTGATAGCCTGCACCAAATATGACCGGTGCTTGCCCCCAAAGCGAAAGGCGAGCTCCACGATCTTCCATCGGGCACCTTCGATCGTCTCGAGCTCTTCGTCCGTGAACAGGTACGTCTTGCGCTTCTTGCGCAAGTGGAGTGTCTCCAGCACGCGCGGGCCAATTCTCAAGAACGCACTCTTCTTGTGCTTCTTGCCAGCGTGCACCTCGTGCGGGACAAGTACGGGGCTAATCGGTGGCGGGGTCGGCAGTGAGGACCCGTCGGTTGGCGACTGAACGCCAAGGTCGTACGCAGTCGGACACGATCCCGCTCGCCTCCGCGTCGGGGCAGACATTGACTTCCGCCGGATTCCATGGGACTGAGCCAGCGGTTTGCTCATCTGATCCGAGTCGTCCTTCAGCTCGATCACTAGCCGCCGCACGCTCGAGGTGAGCTGGTCCTGCGCTGACAACGCCGCTTGCTCCGCCGCGCAGCTCAGCAGGCGCGTCTGCCGACGCTGCAGTAGCCGGTGCTCGGCGGGACTCAGCTGTCGCTCGACCAGAAGCGAGATCTCTTCCTGCTCGCTACCCGATCGTTCGTTGTTGTCCAGCTCCAGCCCCTCGACGTCGTCAATGCGAGCAACGTCTTCTTCTTCGTCGTCGTCGTAGTCGTCGTCTTCTTGGTTCGACTCCGTCGTCGCGCTAGCAACCGACACGTCCGACTCGCTCAGCTGGCTCTCGCTCTTGATCCGGCTCATCAGCGTGCGCACGCTCGCCGGCATGTTCACTGCGTCAAAGGCCAACAGTTCTTCGTCGTGCGCGAACGCACCACACCTCCGGACGTCGTCCTGTTCGATGTCCTCCTCAGCACTTAGAGCAGCACGCCGTTCCTCCTCCTCGAGGTTCTCCTGCTCGTTGTTATCCATCTCGCCCTGCCCTCCCCCGTTCTGACGTCCAACCGCCGCCACCTCCTCTTTCTCCTCCTGCTCGTCCGGTAGCGCCATCGGCGGCGCAAAGCTGGCGTGTACGGCCCCAAAGTCCCCGATCTGCGCCTCGAGCGCCGCTCTCCGCATCAGTTCCTCGTGACTCAACGGCCTCGCCAACGCCGCCGCCACGAGCGGCCTCGCCGGGTAGAACTGGAGCCGTTGGGTCGCGCTCCGGCCGCTGCCGTTGCTGGTGCTCGGGTCCCACATGGTCATACTCGAGTGCATAGCGGGGGTCGCCCCAACGCTGCAGCGCCGCGCGTGCCGCGGTCTGGCCTGCGCCTTGTCGTCGGACACACGCTCCTTGTCCTCGCTGCCGCTGTCCTCACTGCTGCTGCTGCCGCCGCTGCTGCTGCTGCGCGCGTCCTCGGGGTCACCCTGGAACACGCTCCCACGCCGCACGATGGCCGACAGCTTGCCCAGCAGCACCACGCTGGACGAGCGCTCGCGCCCGCGGCGGCCGCCCGACCACGGCTGCATGGCGGGAAAGAAGCTGGGAGGGGAAATCCACGGAGAGTGGGAGCACGCACGCCCGACGTACGCGAAATGAGAGCGAGCGCTCCGAGAAGAATCCGAAAGCGGGCAGGCGCAGGAATGAGAAAACCGCCGGCGCCGTCGTAACAGCAAGTGCCGTATCGAGGCTCTGGGGCTCGGACTGCCTGCTGTTTTACAAAATGTAACTGGTAGGAGCCGTTGCCCTTGTGCTGCTTGTTGCCGCTTAGTGGCGAGTTCACGTACTTATATGGCTTCCGCCAACGGCCCCATGCTGAGGCTTGAGTGAAGGCCTCGCAAACGCGATGTCGCTCGCCTGTCGACGAAAACAGCCGCTGACCGGAGAGTGGCCTTTTCAGACCCGATACCCCGCCGAAAGGAACATGGAGACGTCGTTGGACACCTTGAAGACACAGCCTTCACTCAACCCTGCGACCACACTCAGGCGTTCAGGCGTTCAGGTGTTGTGTTCAGGGCTGCACGAGGCCATCGGGCATCCAGCCAGCGCGGGCTTTTCTCTGCCAGATGTCCACGGGCTCCGTTGCCCTCCATCTCCTTCGTGGCAGCCCCCGCCTGGCCTTTGCCGCAGCCAAACGGCCGGGAGGACGCCACAGCCTTCAGCCCGGACATGCTTGGAATCTGGTGCGGGTTTGCTGGACTCCCCGAGCCCGTGCAACTTGCTACAACTCGCTACAGTACACTTTCTTGCCATACTGACTGACGTACGAACGGTACACGGTACCACCACCACTCGCACCTTTACAACCCGATAAAGTGCGATAGCAATCATGCAGCCATCTTCTCGACTTTGGCATGGTGAGTGGAGGCAAGACGCCTCGCCGCAGTGCTACGCAGCGTCGCGCCCGGCACCAGGGCGCCGGCTCGCACTTGCAGAGCAGTCCGGACACTGCGCACCCGTCCTCTCGCCTCGTTGTGTGGCACTCGCGCTTTACGCACGGTGCGTCTCGCCACGGGGGCGTCGTCAGCGGCCACGCCTTCAACCAGCAGCTCGAGGCGTACCTCCCGTCCAAGGCTGGGAAGGCTACGGCGCAGTCGCTGCAATGGGAGACGGGCTTCTACTACGAGGTCGAGGCGTCGGTGGACATGTTCCTGTCGCCGACCTTCATCCGCGAGTACCTGACGGACGGTGGGACGGTCTTCATGGTGGCCAAGAGCGCGGCGGTGGACGCGTCGCAGTCGGCGATGCTGCTGCCGTCGGGCCAGTTGCTGCTGCTGGTAGACGCAGAGACCTACCGGCAACTTGGGTTTGTGGGTGAGAAGTACGGCAAGGCGGCGCCTGCCACTAGCCGGTCGGCTCATGGGAAGCGTGTGCAGAAGTACGTCATCTCGCTGGACTTGACGTCGTCCACGTTCGCTGAAGAAGGAGAAAACGCGCTAAGAGACCGCGTGAGGACGTGTTTGAGCACAAAACTGGAGCCTCTGGAGATGCTGCTGTGCGCGTACAACCAGCGCGGATCGGCACGCACGATCTTGTTCGGAGACGACGATCAGATACCGCGTTCCCGTGTGGAACTTAATGCCAAGATGACAACGTTCAGCGAGGTGTTTGTGCCCAAATTCGACAAATTTTACAAAGATCTGGGCGAGACCAACGAGCGGGGAGTGGATGACGGCGATAAATTGCGGACGTCGCTGCAGGAGGCGTACGACTGGCTGGGGGTCGTGGCGTGTGGGCTGACCGACTTGCTGCAAAGACAGAAGCCGGAAGAGTACGTGTCGACGTTCACGGGCATTCCTGACTCGTTCGAGTGTGAGTCAGACAGTGAGATCACGACGGTGCGGTGGCGCGGTCTCGTGGGTGCTCCGTTTTGCTCGACTATAGTGGAGAAGGTGCAGCGTGCTGTCAAAAGTGGCGAATTGCCTTGGGGTGCTGTCACGGTCTGGGGCTTCCCGGACGTCTTCGTGTCGTGGCTGCAGCAGAGCAACACGAGCAAGAGCAAAGGAAAGAACGACGATTTACAACGACGAGAGCATGGCTACCTGGGTAATGGCAGCAACAACTACACGCTACTCATGCTGCCGAACGACGAGTACTTCATGCTGCAAGCACTTGGCCCGCATGACGCCACCGTGTAGGCATAGAGACGATCACGTGCTGCAATAGAACGTGCCAACATTTACATGTATTGACGTTAACGCCCAGCGACCACAAGTTGTACCTCAAGCCGTAGTATAGGACCTAGTTCGCCAAGACGTTCTCCACGAACGCTGCGACTGTGGATGAGTTGGAGTCCGAACCGGCTTCGGCAAGCGTAAGAGCAACCTTGGCGTGCTTGCGTGCAGGCTTCACGTTGTTCTTTTTGCCGTGGATAAGCGCCAGCCGTAAGTTTGCCAAGAAGCAAGCGGCGTTGTCACTGTTGCTGCTCAAGGCGGTGGTAGTGCTGCTCACATCGTCATCGGTGGATCCAACGGATTTGGTCGCAGTTAACGAGGCAACAAGCTTCCACACGTTGATAGCAGCGTCCATGAACTGTTCTTCTTCGTAAAGCCCACCAAGTTCAATGAGGATCGGAACCAATCGGCCCGACGAATGCGCAGCAGCATCCGAGACAGCGGCAATGACCGCCAGGTATTTTTTTATCGCCTTTGCTGGACTTGAGATCGAGAGCAAACGCGCTTCCAAAAGGTCGGTGTCCACGGAAGGTGCCAGGGTGCCATTTTTCTTGCTTGTCTCCACGCGGCTCAACGCTTGGTTCGAGGAAGCAACCGCTTGATCTTGTTCACCAAGTTTCACGTGGCAGTAGCTTGTTAGCAGTTCCAACTGAGCTGCGTCGTACTCTTTTCCAATGCACAGGGCCAAACCGGTCTGCAACAAGCGCAGCAATTGACGAAAAACTTCATCATGTGACTCTTGCTTTGAGTCTAGGCTCGTGCGCTTGAGGACGCTCGTGCCGGCCAACACGTAGGCCTGCGGGTTCCAAGGCTGGGCTCGAATCAGCTTTTGAGCATCCAAGCACAACCCCATTGCCCCTGTTGGGCCAGCCTTGAACAGTCCCAGCAGCGCATCCAGAAAGTTACGATCCACCGTCTCCTTTCCAGGCGATGGCACATCGCTGGCAGCCGAACGCAAGTACTCCACGAGGCAACTGGACACCTGGAGGTTTTGAGAATCAATCGTTGTGAGGGCTAACCGCATCCACAGCATACTGGAGTTGGCGCCGTCATTGGTTTGCGACAGCGCTTGCAGGCGCGTCAAATAGGCATCTTCGGCACCCACCCACCGTTCATGAAGCTCAATCAAACGCAGGTTCAGATAGTCACGCGTCGTAAGTGTTGATTCCGCTTGATCAATTGACGACAAGAGGCGCTCCTTACACGCAGCGGCAAGACCGGTTGCTTGAGAAGTGAACTTGTTCATCAGTAAGCTCGCCATGGATAGACCCACAGCGGCAACGACTTCGCTTTGCCTTGACTGATAATCGTCTTGAGCTAGTAGGGCCTGAAGTAAATCCAGCGCCTCACCTCCCTTCGACTGACGGTATAATAGCTGCGCTTGCACGATAGCCTGTAGCGCCGCGGATTTGCCTGATGACGTGTTAATTTGAGCGGTAATATTTTGCAGAAGTGCTGCCTCGTCCGCTTCAGCGATCTGGGGCTTACTGGACAGTTCACCGAGTTTTGTCACCAATGTGTTCCACTCAAGCCCCTCGGGCGCCTGCGACGACGAGGCCGCGCGGGTGTAAGATGTCAACCCCTCGGCGTAAAGTCCAAGACGATGCTGAGCGACACCGAGGGCGTGCCAAGCGCGCCCGTTGAATGGATCCCGCTCCAGATACTTTTTAAGATAGAACATAGCCTGTTCGTTACTGTGCTCTTGAGCGTGAGTGATCGATTCATCCATGCTCGCTCCGAAATCAAGCAGTGCCATGCTCAAGCCCAGCAATGCATCCAGATCCAACCCAGTCTGCAACGCACAGTCGAACGCTTCGATCGCTTTTCTTTGCTGACCTGTCGAGCTAGCTTGACGACGAGCCAGCATTGCATAGCCATTCCACATGGACGGGTTGCTTGGATTGATGCTCTGCAGCTGGAGGAACGACTTCTGCGCCAAAGACGCCGTGGACGGCACCGCGTCAGCCTGGGTGAGGTAGAACATGCCCAGATTGGCCCACGTGGCGTCACTACTGTTGCCAGTTTGAATCGCTCGTGTCCAGGCAAATTGCTTTACCAGCATATTGTCAGACACAAGGGCTAAACCATTCCAAGCCAAGGAGCACGCTGGATCTTCTTGAAGGGCCAACTTGAAATTCGTCGATGCCTTTGCCTTCAGTTTCGCGACAGTAGCTTCTGCATCGGACCCGCTCTCACTTGAAAAAGCTGAAGTGGGAATACCACGCACATTGCCATGAGCCTGGGCTTCGTACCAGTAACTTAGACCGATGTCGTAGTATCTCTCTGCGGCCACCGGGTCAGGACCGCCCGAAGTCACCTTTTCGGCCTTCCCAGCAAGCAGACCAGCAGCCTCATACGCTTTCCTTCCTGCGCTAATAAACTCCACCCAGCTGGATCCTTCACTTGAAAAGTTATCCGGCGACAAGTAGAAAGCAAAGCAGTGAATATCACCGATCAGCTTGCACGCTTCACCAGATCCAGAAAGAGGCGAAGTGGACGGCAACCCCTTCATCATACGCGACGCCTCCTTCAAATTAGCAGCGGCATTGCCGTACAATCCCTCTGCGCACAAGTATTTAGCTTGCTGGAAAAGCAAGTCGGAGCAAATCATAGAAGCAACAGTCACGTCCGGTTCGTCATCCGACAACTCGCCAGTAACAACCGGTTTGATACGCTCCAAAGCGTCATCAAAGAGCAGCAACGAGCCTTCAATCCGAGCCAACTCACAGCGAACACACCAGCTTTCTTCGCCCAGCTCGATAGCCTTCAAATATGATCGCTGTGCAGACACTTGCTTGTCGAAGTTCTGGTAAATATGCGCCAGAATAACCCAGTATCGAGCATTCATCGGATCATTGCGCAGCGCCAAGTGCATTTTCCCCACTGCTGCCTCGTCATTTTGTTCCACTAGGTGCTGCGCCAGCCGCAGAAGTGCCCAAGTGGGGGCAGTCTCCTGATCCTCTGTCACTCGTTCCCAAAGTTTCACGTTCGCTTCGTACTTTTCCTGCAGGTCGTACAGGTCGCTCAATGCCATACCTGCAAGTTCGTCTGTGGGAGAAAGTGAAAGTGCCTTCAAGAAACACTTCTCAGCACGCAGAATATCTTTTGCGACTTCTTGATACCATTTTCCCAGCCAGGAAAAAATCTCTGCGTCAGATGGCGTTAATTTTGCGGCTTGCAGTAAGTGCCCAAAACACCCCGTTTTGGCTGTTTGGTGAGTTCCACCCAGGCTCCAGTACACGATTGCCAACCGCTTGAGTGTTCTCCCCTTGGCGGGGGCGTCAGTGGATGGAATTTTGTTCACATTGGTTTCTAACAACGCTTGAGCTTGCTGGAGATCACCGAGTTGAAATCGAAGCCATCCACGCGTGCACAGTATACCAGCACTCATGCTTTCATCCTCCACGTCAGACAACGATACTGAGTCAATGACATCAAGGGCCTCCTGTGGTTGCGCTTTTCCAGCCAAGAGCTCTGCTCCTGCAATTGCCGCTCTCATCGTAAGGACAACATCGCCACTTTCCATGACCCCACGATAGTGCTCCAACGCTTTATCCGCTTCACCCGCATATTCGCTCGCAGTTGCAGTCATGAACTGCACCTTAACTTCCGAATATCTGTACCCAGCACATGCATATTAGGCAACGAATCATACATTTCCAAGAGCCCGCGTCATGACTTACAAAGCAGAAATCGGGCCTTTGGATCCAAGCGACTTCGACTTGTCAGCTGCCACCTTTTTGGCCAACGCTAGACGATTCAGGCAGCCCTCAACATCGCGAGCAGCAAGAGCGATTGATGCCAGCTCAATTTGAACGCGAATGCAAAGAGCACACTCCTGAAAGGAGGACGACGAATACCCTGCGAGCGCTTCAACAAAAAATTCTCGAGCCTGTTACAACACGAGCGAATTTGTAACCGTCAATACCCTAGTATGAGGAGTAGAGAACAAATACCAACTTGCCTGGTTGTTGTCTCCCATACGTAAGCACTCAATCGCTTTAAACACAAGAGCCATTGAACTCTTAGGGTGACTCGCAGACATACGAGTTGCAATCTCATTGGCCTTCTCCAACTCAATTGCTGTCGTTCAAGCACGATACGAATATCCTGGTGATTAGTATCAAGCGAGAATCAGAGGCAGGAAATATGACGTACGGCTGTCTTCGTCCTCGGATCGGAGAAGCAAGAATTCCGCCGGGATTTTGGGCTCGGGAAACCACTCGACGATCGACAACGCCAGCGCATCCAGTGTCTTGAGAAGAGCAGGCTTCTTTTTGGAAGTCTTCAAGGCATCCAGGTGGAACCGCATGAAGAACGCGATGGCGACGTCCACTCTCGGCCGAAGTGCGTCCATCTCTTCATTCTGGACTTTCCAGTCTGTCCGAGCGGCAACAGCAAAGAACTGACTCGAGATCTCTGCCAAGGAGTAGCTACCCGAGCAGTCCGAGAGACTGAAGCCAGGGTGCTGCACCACGAACGCAACATATACATTTCAGCATGCAGACCAACACCTTGGTAGACAAGTGTTAATACCGCACCTGCAGCAGATCAATCATATCCAGCCAGATATTCAGCGGGGCCAGAAGCTCCTCGTTCGGGGTCTTCTCCAGCGAAAGCTGACCCAAGTCTCCAGACTGCTCCCCCACGAGTGCGTACCACGAGTCAAATGCCTGCATCGCATCGTCATCACCAGCAGCAATGCGTCAGACAAACCATTACTCTAGTGCAGTGTCAAGGACCTTGGCGGCACACCTTCGGGATCATCTTCAGCTCCATGGCAGTGGCCGCCACCTCCGCGACCCACTTCTGGCACTTCTTGAGCTTCTTTCCCCTACCACACACCTCAAAGCATCAGCATCCACCCTCCGTCAAGTGACTCCTCCGTCTGCCGCACCTCAAGTTGATGTCCACGAGCTTCTGCAGCGGGCCCAACTTGCTCTTCACGTCTTTCTTCGCCTCGAACAGGTCTACAAGATACTGCACCCCCCCCACGTAACCTCAGTTTCCGCCCATAATCAGCTACAAACACATCATCCCGCACCTTCCACGGCGCCGGCATCTCCGGCTTGAGGTCGGCAGCGCGACGATAGGCCTCCTCACAGTCCTCCCACTGCGATAAAAACAGCACGGGGTAAGCTTCGAAGGCCTTGCAGATACGCTGTTGGACGGCGGACGCACCTCCTGCAGGTGGAAGCTGGCCAGCCCCACGCACATGAAGGCCTGGAAGCTGTTGGGGTCGAACTGCGTCACGCGGCGGCCCGCGTCCTGCGCTTCTTGGTAGCGCTCGGCCTTGAGCGCCGCCGCTGCGTCCAGCAGCATCTTCTTGAGCATCGCCACCGACATGGCGCCCTGCAATGCGGAATGCGGAATGGAATGTGATCTTTATTTGGGTACATCCTCAGAATGGGTCCCGTAAAAGAGGGTATCTTTCCCTTTCAAATGGGCGCAGTTGAACTCATTCGCCAATCCGAAGGAAGTCTGACGATGTGGAAAGCTGGAGCGCGTGCGGGTGCGACGGCGGCGCGGCGCTCGCTCGCGTCTCCGCTGCGTACGCGGGTCGTGGCCGGTGCGCAGCCGCTGTGTCGGCGTCCGCGGGCTCTGCAGACGCTTCCCTTGGGACTAGCGCGACCCTTCTCGACGACGTCCTCATCGTCGGCAGCTCCGAGTACGTGGCTGGGTTTTATATATTCAAGGGGGAGGAGGGTGAAGTTGACGTTTGGGTCTTTTTTGGGTTTTATAGCGACGCAGAACGCGCAGATGGCGGCGGCGGCGCTGGCCGCGGCGGGCGTCGGCTACCTGTTCGTGACGACGGAGCGGCAGAGCGAGCAGGAGAAGCAGCAGCGCGAGCTGGAGATCGAGCGGGAGCGGAAGCTCAGCAACCGCCTGGCGGCCGAGCTGGTGGCGGCCGAAGCCAGCCAGAACAAGCTGGACTGGAAGGCCACGCTGGAGCGCGTGGTGCCGGCCATCGTGTCGCTCAAGCTCAACTCACCCAAGGTAGGTGGTGGATCCTCCGGGAAGATGATGCTGGTGACGGCAACGAAGATTGACTGGGTGATTGGGTTTTATAGTTCTTCGACACGGAATCACCTGGCAACGGATCCGCGACGGGCTTCGTGGTGGACGCGGAGAAGGGCATTATTCTGACGAACCGCCATGTCGTGGGACCAGGACCGATTGTAAGGGGGGAAAAGCTTTTGTTCCTGGTCTTAAGAGAGGGCTATTCTTTGTTGACGAGGTGGGTTGTGGCTGTAGGATGCCGAGGCTGTTTTCCAGAACAACGAGGAAGTGCGGGTGGTCCCGATTTATCGAGATCCGATCCATGACTTTGGCTTCTTTCAATTCAACCCGGCGGTAAGTTTCGGCCGGATTATCTTCCTGGTACTGTTTTTGAGATGTTAACTGAGATTCTTCTGCTGGGCAGGATGTGAAGCACATGTCGGTGCCGTCTCTGCGTCTGGAACCGGAAAGGGCTACCGTTGGGACGGATATCCGAGTGGTGGGCAATGATGCCGCTGAAAAGCTTGCCATTGCTAGCGGCACGCTGGCGCGTCTGGATCGCGACGCTCCCAACTACGGCTACAACAGCTACAACGACTTCAACACGTTTTACTACCAGGCTTCGTCAGGGACGACAGGAGGCTCTTCGGGCTCGCCGGTGCTCAACCATGATGGCGATGCCATCGCTCTCAATGCTGGCGGCAAGATTGGCACGTCGGCATCCTTTTATCTGCCCTTAGACCGAGTCAAACGAGCATTCGATTTAATCCGAGACGGCAAGGAGGTGCCGCGCGGCACTATCCAAACGATCTTCAACTACAAGCCCTTCGACGAGGTGCGCCGACTCGGCGTAGACCCCGCGACAGAAGGGCTCGTTCGCACCTCCTTCCCGCTGGAAACAGGTATGCTGACAGTAGCTGAAACGATTCCGGGCGGCCCATCGAGCGACAAACTGCAGCCGGGAGATGTACTGGTGCGCGTGAACGGTGAATTGGTCACGCGGTTCGTGCCGCTGGAGGCCAGTATAGACGACAACGTTGACAAAGAGGTTGGTGCTTGTTTTTCTGGGCATGCCGTTGTTGGGTATTGTGACTCACATGCCTATCCTTATACGACTCTGAATTTGCCATAGGTCGAGCTTCAGATCGAGCGCTCAGGGAAGCTGATAACGCACAAGATGCAGGTGCAGGACTTGCACTCGGTCACTCCATCGCGCTTTATCGAAATTGGCGGAGCTGTCATCAACCCACTCTCGTACCAGCAAGCTCGAAACCATGCCATGAGTCCCGGAGCTCCGTACGTTGCGGACCCAGGGTACTTCCTCCAGCGTTCACGTATTGGACGCGGAGCGATTATTCACTCGGTGAATGGCATCAAAACACCCGACCTTGAGACGCTCAAGAACTACCTGAAGCAGTGCAAGGACCGTGATCGCATCGTCGTCAAGTTCTCGAAGCTGACGGATAAGTCGGAGAAAGTTGAGGTAGTGCATGTGGATCGCAGGTGGTTCCCGTTCTGCGAGTACGTGCGCGATGACAAGCTTGGAACATGGCATTGCGAGCATTTTGCACCCCCTACTGCAGACCACAACGCTGGTGATGCGAATGAGGACAAGGGTTCAGCCCAAGAGGAGCCGATCGGCTCAACGACCACTTTGCCTGGCAAAAACCCGGTGGAGAATAAGCTTGCACGATCGCTTGTGACCGTGGACTTTGACAGGCCATTCAGCGTGAACAGCTTGTCTACTTCTAATTACCGTGGCACTGGCCTAGTGATCGATGCGGCGAAGGGACTCGTGGTTGTAGATCGCAACACCGTGACAGACTCAATGGGCGATGCCATGGTGACTTTCGCCAGCACCATCATGGTTCCGGCTCATGTGGTCTTCGTTCATCCGGTGCATAACTTCGCCATTGTACAGTACGATCCGAAACTCATTGGCTCGACACCCATTGAAAGCTGCCAGGTTGCATCCAAGTCACTGGTGCCATCCGAGCCCGTGTGGCTCGTTGGTCTCATGAGCAGCGTGGGGCGAAGTGGCCACTCCGACCTTGTGTCCCGCGAGACCATCGTGTCTGGTGTTAAGTGGATTGGATTGCCCATACCCAACCCACCGCGGTACCAGGAGCATAATCTGGAGATGGTTTCTCTGCAGGACGTTGTTGGCACCGAGGGTGGTGTTGTTTGCAGCGACAAGGGCGAGGTGAGTGCTTTCTGGGCATCTTTCTCCTTCCAGCAGCAGCGTCGAAGTTCGAAGGTGGAAAGTCAATTCAACCGCGGTATCGCAATGGATCTGATCATGGAAAGCGCGGCGCCGCTCATGCGCGGTGTGACACCCAAAATCTACGATTTGGGCGTTGACTTTGAGCATTTGAGTTTGGCAAAGGCTCGGGAGCTTGGTCTCGGTCAAGGGCTTGCCGAGATTTTGGAAAAGGACGCGCCGGACCGTCGGACCATCTTGAACGTAGCGCGGCGGTGGGGTGGCACCGAGGCTCAGGAGGTGCTTAAGAACGGCGATATATTGGTCGCCGTGGACGGCAAGATCGTGACGAGCTTCCGCGAGGTGGAGCGTTGTACGCAGAAACCGGAGGTGCAGCTCACTATCGTGCGCGATGGGCGCGAGATGCAACTGGACGTGAAGACTCTTTTCATGGAGCGCACGGAGATCAACCGTATCGTGTTTTGGCAGGGTTTGCTTCTACAGGCACCTCCGCTATCTGTATCAGCGCAACGCAGCATCTCGCTTGATGATGGCATTTACGTATCCTGCCGGTACTCGGGATCCCCGGCTGCTCGCTACGGACCGCCACCCACGAGTCGCATCAAGGAAATTGACGGGATCAAGATCACAAGCATCGACGATTTCCTGCGCGTTGTGACCGCGAAGTCGGCCAACGACTCGGTGCGCATCAAGTACACGGACCTCAGTGGCAAGGACCGCCTCAGCACGCTGAAGCTTGAGCCCAAATACTGGCCCACCAGCGAATTGGTGCATGAGGGCGGTGAATGGCATCGGCACCAACACTAAATTGGCCACGATACGTGTGCTCAAGCAAGATTTGCTTACCTCACGAAGCCCAACAACAAAACGAGTCAAACCAAACAAGTAAGCCAAACGATATACGGTGCCCGGTCAAAGCATCCACCCTGAAGAAAGTTAAACGTTAACGAGTTCGAGTATTTCAGGGCGCTCGCTTAGCAGTGTCTTGTGATCGCTTAGTATCATTCGTTTTCGGGCTTACCATCAAACGCTTTGTGCACGCGTGATATTCATGAGCTCGGCCCGGAAAGGGCCGAACCTATGAATCACGCGGGCACAAGCCATATAGGTCGAGATGAGCGGTCGCTAACATGTTGAATGTTCTGGGTAGGTCAAGCTGAATACCGTGCCTTAATTATTGTGGTCCTTGTTTGACGTTTTTAGCTTTTGTTATTCCTGACGCTGTGTTTGCCACAGCGTACGTCCACACTGTGATATCCATCAAGATCGCAACTCAATGGGACTTGGGCACTGTTCGTACTGTGCAGCGTTTCTCTCACTCAATAGGAGTTGGCACTGTTCGTACTGTACAGCGTTTCTCTCAAGCTGCTTGTGGGGTGTAATCAGATGCTAATTATTTCGTGGTGGTATGCGAACAGCGCTATTGGAACATGAATATTGCGTGCTTTGTTTAGAAACTAAATCTTAAAAGATTTACTTGCACTATCTCAGCCCGCGAAGCCCTACATGTAGTTAGTATGGATGCCTATAGGATAAATACTACTTCGCGTCTCGGGCTGGGGGGTTAATCTACTTCTACTACTTCTACGAAGTACTACGTATGTTGGTTTCATAGCGATGTAGCTTCCGTCGGGCGTACTGAGTTCTATTTCCTGTATGAACTGCATTGAGAGTGGTGGTTCCCACCTTGCTCGCTCACGCGTTGAATAGACTTTTCGGCACGCTCGTTGTTTACAGTCGCTATTCTACGTATTGATGCTCGAGATAAATACTACGTAGTACAAAGTGTTACACCACAACCACACAGCACTTCAGGTACACCAGCGTGTACTACGAAAGACCGGTACATCTAGTATAGTAGCCAGGAATAGTGTGCCGCATCGTCCGTGAACGCCTAGCCTACCTGGATAAAGTAAGGAGCCGCACCACCCGCGCAAACCCTACGTGCCAGCGCAGCTGCATTTAGCACAGGTCGCGCTCCGTGTCGATCGCTTTGCGCACACTCTACCACTGTACACGCCGCCGCAGAAGCACGAACACCATGCGCGCAGACAGCATGCGCTCCACCGCCCCCGTCATCCTCTCGGACACCTATTTGACACTCGTGGATTAATAGTAAACGCCCCCTCCCCGGAAACTACACGCAGCATCCCAACCCCCCCTCTCTCTCTCTCCACACACACACACACACACAGGCCTGCCAGCTACTCAGCAGCTATAAGATTCTACAGGTCCGTAGAGTACGACCTTTCCTGAAATTGCCACAGTATTTGTGGTGTGGACTACACAATTTCCCTGCGGTAGCAGATACTTCGATACGATATCGATAGCCCTGCTCGATCTGATACCTGTGCCTTGAAGGCACTGTCTTCAACGGTCAATCCATCAGCCTGCCGCGATGTGGACTGAGCCCGAACATGGCTATTGGGCTACAGTAGAGCCTGTTGTTCAGGCTCAACGCAAAGGCACAACGAGGAATCCTAGCAAGCTTTGCTGCACAGCACTCGAGAATATCTTACGGGAGACAATAATGTCAAAGTAAGCAGTGATCGCGATCACTGCACGCCGTACCGCACCGTGATCACACTGCACTTCGCAGAGCGCGTTGTGCCACAGGATATTATAGAGCTGTACTGGGATGCAGGCTTCGCCAATGTAGGCAAAAATGGAAGGAGCTGCCGTTGGTACCCACTTGACGGAGGTGCAGTACTGGTAGGTCAATCGTGGCTGTCTGGGATCGCTTGTTCTTAAAGCGACAGAGGAGTCCGCCAAAGCTGTTCCGTTGGAGAAAGTGGGCTCACAACTTCCAAGGTTCTGAATCGACTGAATCGGTCGAGCTTCCTATACGTGCGTTCCAGTCGAGGACACAAAGCAGCCTTACAGTTAAGGACATCCTCTCGAGATAAACAAACACTAGAAAGCGGCAAAATGACCAATCAATCAATTGAGGTCGGTCGGTGGTCGCGCTCGTTTACAGCCTTACGGCCATTTGTAGCCGAGAGATGTACAGTCAGAGATGGTTCCGGAATTCGTTTGCAGGTGTTGGCACCACCCTCGTTGAGCCCAACTCGACATGGAGATGGGAGGGGTGCCAGCTTTTGAACAACTAGATAGTACTGCTGTAGTAAGTAGCTTCGTCGAAAAGAAGGCCGCCTACGTCGTGTAAGTTTAGCGTAGATCACCAAGAGCGTTTGCTCCTCCGCTCTGTATTAAATGCCATCCTTATCAACTTCTACAGCCATCTTCAAAGTCCGGAACAGGGAACGTCTGCGCGGAGGTGAGCGGTCTGCTATCTTGCGCTATTGGGGACGATGTCATGGCTGAGCTCCTGTATTTCCTTTCGAAGTTGGTGCATTACAGGCTGCTAAGGTGGCTAACTGGACACTACTCTTACTGTCACTCGAGATATCTGCTGAGCTAGAATCTGCGGTTGTAGTGGAGATACTTCGTGTAGGCACTCAGCAGCAGAGCCTGCTGGTCGCTTTGCAGTACTCTGATCAAATTATCAAAGTCATCGAAATCCATCCCTCGCCTATAACCAGGGAGGAACTTCTTCATCTGAGGCTCGCCGTGTTTAAACATAAGGATGATCTCTTCCCGGCTTAGCTTTTTGAGCACCTCACCCATTTCATCGGTCGACTTTCCAGAAAACTTCGCCGCCACCGCTAACGCTTTAGCCTTCTCCGCCAAGCCTGAAAACATTCTCTCTTCCTCTTCTTCTCCGCCATCCTCATCGTCGTCGTCGTCGTCGTCAACATTGTCTTCCTTGTACGTCCTCAGGGATCGGCGGCCGTTTCCGGTGCTCTCGTGAGCGTTGGCCAGATCCACGGCATTCGCCATCTTCAGCTTGGAAAGCGCGGCACCACTAGCTGCGGTACCATCCAGGGTCGCGATGAGAGCGGCGGCCGCCACGAGCAGAATGCAGCTCAGACGCATTGGTTCCTTGGAGCGATGTCTTCGAGCGGAGGAGATGGATGCTTGCGTCTTGGGAAGCAAACTGCGAAGTGAGCGAACAGAACAATCGCGCAGTTAAGGATAGCGACTCGACAACAAGCGTCTTGAACCCGGGGAAGATGCAGTCACAATTGCAGTGCGAACTTCGTGTTTCGTGGTTGTCGACGACTTTGTTGCCCAGCTCCAATCCGTGGTCCTATCACTAGAAAGCCGGCCGTCTTCTACCATCTGGTACGTTTTGTGAAGACTACATGTACTTTTCCTAGGAGAAGTCCTCCAACGTGCGGTCTGTTAGCTGTTCGAAGCGCTTCCTTGGTAGGCTTTTGACTGCCTCGTGGTACGATTACAGCCCCTTTAGGGCTGGACCTGTGTGCTTGGCGGCCGTGTTTCAGGACAAGTCAGGATAACTCGACCCTTTACTTGCACGCGCTCACAAGACAGTGAAATGGAAGATTGCGTGTTTTGACCCCCTCATGCAGCAACCGAGTGATAAATAACCAGGCTGGCTTGTGACGTAAGCAGTTTTGCCCTGCAAAGGTGCACAGAGCGACAGGCGCTCGTTCTGCCCTTGGTATGTTTTGACCCAGAATTCTGCATGCTTCAAAGGGTTCACCCTTTTATCTCGCATACGATATACTTCGTGCCAGTACGTTAAACTTCACTCACATGTCAGTGCGACAGCCGATTAATTTCTTAGGGACCTCTTTAAAAGATGACAAATCGTCGTCTGGCAAAAGATTCGATTGTCAGACGAGGATTTGTCCAATCTGAGGTGCTATCTTACCGGGATTCAACTGGGAAGCTGAGCTCCAGTGCCTGGCTTTCGTCGCCACGGACTCCAGTTGCTAGAGTGGCGACAAAAGCCAGGTAAGCCAACAGATACAGTTAGTGTGGTGCCTACATTGGTACGTAATCACGAGAATCAATTCCGTTAGGATACGGCGGTGACGCTACGGATGTGGAGTCAATTGGTCTAGGCATTGTTACAAGATAGAGCAGGCGGTTGTCTCTCTATATACGCGCCGATATTGTAGACTCTACCAGTGTACCATTCAGTAAGGCCGCGATCGCAGATGCAGCGAGCTCCTGGTTGCTTCACGCTTGGAGCTAATCCCCTGTCCGCTCATTTGCCAGGCTGGCGTGCCCGTCGCCGCGGAGCGATCGGCGGATGTTCCTAACGCTAGAGGGAATCGCGCTCTTCTACACCGCGGAGCGAGCTCTATTATAGCGTGGCGGATATTGCGGCGTGAGTGCCGTCGCGTTGCCTGCTTGGGGCGTGGCCGCAGCCGCAGCATGGGCAAAAGTTACGATCGTTTTGCATGCAGTGTGTGTGACCACGCTGCTCCTGCTACGCTCGCTGCCTCGTCACGGCGGCCTGACTAGAGTGGCGTTTGACGCTTGACGCGAGCACAATCTACATGTACTGCCGCGACGGGTGGGGCCTGTCCTGCTTGGCGAGCCCGACTATTATACGGTGCTTGAAGCGCGAGAGACCGAAGCGCGGGGTGTCAACTTCGCGACAGCCTCGACGCGCTGGCAGCGATAGCCGGCTCGTCGAAAATTCCTCGTCATCTGCTCGTGGGTTTCGGTGCAACACCCGTGTCAGACAAGTCTCCGATGCCGGGAAACATACAGCGGCGACCACAGCCATGCTCGCGTAACGTTGAGCATGCTGTCCGCGTCGACGGCTCCTTGGTGCCAGGCGGAACTCAACGGCCAAGAGTGACTGGCGCCATCTGCTCGGAGGACGTGCGTGCCCGGCGCTGGCAATCGACACTCCATCCGGCCCCGACAGGCTCGCACCTGTTCAGCGCCTGAATTCTCTCGGGGGTCGTTGACCGGATCTTGGTGCACGGATGGTGCTTGACATCTTCCGGTCGCCGCTGTGCTCGGTTCGGCCCTTTCCTCGCGCCGACCGCTTTGCCGCAGCTCAGCTCGTCCAATGGACGAGCTGAGCTGCGGCGTCCATAGCGCAGAGGAGAAAGCTCCGCTCTCTTTGAGCGCTGTGGCGAACTGCAACCAGCAAGAAAACGGGCCCAGCCGGCGGCAGGAACGAGGCATAACCCGCGCCAGATGGAGGATGGCGCCGTCGCGCTACATGTATGATGGCCGCGGAGCAGCGTTTGTGCGCGAGCCCCATCCCTGCGCGCCGCATAGCGAGCGAGCGAGGCTGTCGCCCGCGTGTGCCTATCCCGGGCGGCGTGCGTGGGGAGAGGGCCCGGCAGCTTGCTGCGGGACGAGGATACTACTAAGACGGCCTCGTACGAATAGCTCCCGCCGCAGGGCGCGGGCTATCGCCGCGAGGAAGCTTCCCTAACGCGCCGCGTCCTCAGCGCGAACAGCAGCGGAAGGCCACCAGGAATAAGGTCGCCGGTATTGCCAGTCTATGTTCTACGAATTGTGACTTTCTGAACCCGCGTGACTTGCGGTTTGTATGGGCCAAAAGTTCGAGATAAGGCGGAAGGGCTAGGGTTGGTGTTGCGCACTCACGCTTTTTGTAGTCCGTCGTCGGTCCTGATACATTGCACGGATGGCGGCGGCCGCTTCTACCCGTGGTTCAGCGCTGGTGAGAAATTCGTTCACTGTCCACTCGCGGAGATCGAACGCTCGATCGACAGCTCCGCGCGCCGGGCACGTCACAACGCAATTCGCTCGTAGCGGTGATCGACAGTTCGGCTTTGGAGCTGCTAGGCGCTGAGGGGGGGGGGGGGGGGGGGGGGGGGGGGGGGGGGGGGGGGGGGGGGGGGGGGGGGGGGGGGGGGGGGGGGGGGGGGGGGGGGGGGGGGGGGGCGGGGAGGCGCGGTCCCCCCCCCCCCCCTCTCGTCGCCTTCCATACGTGCAGCGCTCGCCTCTCTGGATACCGGCCTCCTCTCGCTCTTCCGGACGCGTGCACCGAGTTACTCACTGCTCTCCGCGCTGCCTTCCGACCAAGGCACAACTCAATACACTTCTTCACACACACACACACGCCAGCCTCTACCCAAGATGCGGATGATGGCCGCCGACATGGAACCCATGGAGACGCCGAGCTACGGCAGCCCCAACCGCATGCACGTGCTCGCCAACGGCGACATCGTCGACTGCGGACGCCTGCCGCAGACGGCGCGCAACAACCTCTACAAGACCGAGCTCTGCAAGCACTTCACCGAGAACGGCAGCTGCCGCTACGGCTCCAAGTGCCAGTTCGCGCACGGCGAGGACGAGCTGCGCGGCGTGCTGCGCCACCCCAAGTACAAGACCACGCGCTGCAAGGCCTTCATGTCCACGGGCAGGTGCATGTACGGCTCGCGCTGTCGCTTCATTCACATCCGGCACCACGGCGACGAGGACCAGCGGTTCGTGGACTACGGCAGCAGCGACCTGCGCGACAACCTGTCCAGCACCGCAAGCGAGTCGGACGACCAGGAGACACAGTCCAAGGACCTGCTGGTGAACCCGTACGGCAACGTGCTGGAGCCCATCGACCTGTCCTTGCCCTTCGGCGGCTTCAACCAGCAGATGTCATTGGCGCCTCTGTCTGGCCTGTCGCCCCCGAAGCCCGAGTTCGACGCGTACCTGAACCGCGACCCGTTCCATGACTACACATTCCAGAGCAGCGACCTCGGCAGCTTTGGTCTGCGCAGCAGCATCTCCAGCAGCTGCAGCGCTGAGGCTCTGAACGCCATGTCGCCCCGCTCGGCGAGCAGCACCGAGTCAGCGGCGTCCAAGTTCTCGCGTTTGACAATCTTCCAGCGCATTTGCCGCGAGGACGAGTAGAATCGACCGGCCCGTTTGAGCCACGTCACCAGCCAGCTCCGTCCTCGTCCTGCATCATCATAATTTATCAGACGACTCCCAAGTGCACAAAAATGAGAGTGACGTGACGATACAAGCAAGAAAGTCCTAGCTTCGACGCCATCCCTGGCTGGTGACGAAAGCCCTCAAGTCTCCCTCCCCAACCTGGATGTGAGAGAAAATGTGTGTATAACTGCCGGTGGATTGACGGCAGCCTCGTTTTCATTTCCCCGCCTCCAGACTGTAGCATTTTTTACTAAGAAAAACGTTTTTATTGCCATAAACACCCAAGAAGTAGAGTGTATATCTACAGATAACATTCGTTGGCCGAGCTTCGATCGTAGAGGCTCATTTCACCGTATACCAGCAGATGAAGCAATGTAGATCGTGTCGTTGTCAATAGATCTGATGTTTATCTGTATCCACTCTCCGCTTTGAAGTTCATTCAAAAGTGCGTCGTTCATCGTGAAATACACGATGTTCGCTGGACAAGAAGAGCAGAGCACATCGATCCGGTGGAAGAGGCAGGGGAATTCGTCAAGATGGCACGTCAGGACTTACCGAAGCGGAACAGTCCTCCGGCCACGCGTCCAATGTCCCCTACAAGACGGTTCTGAATGCGTGAGCAGCCCAGCCATCCGGCCAAGAGTGCGCACCAAATCTAACCCCGGACTTGGTCAACGAGCCCACCCGCGTGCCCTTCCACGTGAAGCCCGAAGTAATGAGGAGAACGATCGAGTCATGGTAGAAGGCCGAGGCAAATTTCCACACAGATATCTTAGTACAGTGTAGTGATAAGTAGCTCAATGGACAGGCTGATCCTCTCTCTCTCTGTCTCTCTCTCTCTCTCTCTCAAGAAGCTTCAGCAGCAAGTTGTGTCAATGTCCGAAAGCCCATTTCGCCAGTATGAACACCCGATAGGTCTGTGTGCGCCGTAATTGGTATAAATTGCATTTTAGGCCTCACAATTGGTGGAAATTGGGCTGGGTAATTTGTATTTGTGCTGACAGGCGGACGCGATGCAGGAACACCAAAGAACTCGACCCTCACCACAGAAGAAGGCGCAGCAGTCTCGAATTCCCAACCGCAGCGACTAGATCAACGTCCAACAACCGCCATGTTCACAGAAGCGCTGGTCGCCACGTGGATCAGCATGTGCGCGGTCATGGTGAGATCATCGTGTGGTTCTGCCGAGACCGCGTCCGACTTTCAATAACGGTTTTTGCGTTGACGTCTTTCGCTAGCTGTACACGGATCCGCGGCTATCGGTCGTCGTGGCCTCCTCACTGGTACTGCGGCAATTGCGATTGTCTATAAACTGTGTTACTGCTTTCAGCGCTTCAGCTAACGCTGCTGTTGGGTTTCTGCTTGCCAGGCTTTTGCGGCGGTCCGGGTGGTGCTTGTGCCGCTGGCGTCGACCAAGGTGAAGGCGTTTCCGGCGTTGTCGACGTTCGGCCAGCTGCTGTTTAGCAACACGGCGGTGTCGATGCTTCACTCGGCGCTGTCGTCACTGCTGGCAATCTCGGCGCTGCTCACGGCGCACTCGCTGAATAGCGACTTCGTCAACACGGTCGAGAGGGGCGAGTTCCTGGCCACAGCGGTCTCCACTGGTAATCGGTTATCCTCTGTATTGAGTTTGCGGCCTTAGTTGCGTAGCTAACTGTGATCTTGGTTGATACGTTGTTGTTCCAGGATACTTTGCCTATGACTTGTGGGACTACGTGCTGAACGGACTGTACGTCAAGTCCCCGGGCATCATCCTGCACCATGTAGTGGTGCTCATCTGCTACATTTCCGCTCTCACCAAGACGGTGGGCGTGCCGCTGCTGTCGCTTGCGTTGGTCTGCGAGCTGCACTCAGTCTTCATGCACGCGCGGAAGCTGTTAACCATGAGCAACTACTCGGTGCGGCAATCTCCGCTTCTGCGGTGGGTTTGGCGCGCGCAGTGGGTGTCATTCGCCGTGGCCCGAATCCTGCCGCACATGATCGTCGCCGTACTGACGTATCAAGCGAGAGATCTCTTTGCGCAGCAGGTAAGATACGCAGCTCACTCTACAGCGCCACCAACGGTTCTAACGGTGCTCTTTGTATCTTGCCCTTCGCGCTTGTATTTTAATAGCCCCACTTCGCCATGGCCTTCGGGGGAATCATCTTCATCAACCTGCTGAATGCCCAGGTATGTACTACTAGTATTCGGCTTTCATTAGTTGACATGAACCCGTGCTGGTGCTCACCATGCTGCATTTTGTCCAACCGCACGCAGCTCTTCGTCGACGTGCGCAGAGCGTGCCGAAAGGACTATGCGCCCCCAAAGGCGCCTCCGTCGCCCGCCCCGGTCTCCAAAAGGCCCGCACTATAAGCAGCGCTAATACATGGAGACCACATCGTCAACGTGCATCTGCGACGTGTGAAAAACGGTCTGACGTTTTGTGTGCCGCACACTTTTTTTGCCATTGAAGAACTCGCTGCAAAAAAGAAGCCGAGCACTGCTCCAGTTGACCCCGCCAAGCGGAGGGAGCAGGCAACGCGCAGGCGGGCGCCATGACCATGAAGGGCGCCAAGACGGACGCGGAGTGGTTCTCCCCCGAGGAACTGGCGGCCGCGCGCGAGGAGTATCTGCAGGAGCAGGAGAAGGAGCAGCCGTCGCCTCAGGTATAATAGCGAACGTCTGATTCCGCCGATCTGAGGCCGCCACGCTTACGTTAACATTTCATTTTGCTACCGTTTGCGGAGTGAAGGTCAAGTTGCGTTACGCTATCGCGCTGGCAAAAAGCCGCAAACGCGACGACAAATACCGCGCCATCGGGTTGCTGGAAGGTAAATATGACCGAAAACTTTTGTCAGTGGCAAAGTGAAGTTGAAGACCCACTCGACTTTTTTGTTACAGATCTGCTGGAACAGAGCTACGCCCCCAAGGAGAGTCTGTACTGGATCGCACTAACGCTGTGCGGGCTGGGCGAGTACCGCGCCAGTCGCAGCTACTGCGAGCGCTTGCTCCGCATGGAGCCGTCACACATGAAGGCGCAGCTGCTGCACAAGAGGATCAAAGAGGTCGTGGCAAAAGGTGAGTAGCCGACGTGTCGAGACGCGTGTTGCTGGTGACTGGGAGACTGAAGGAGCTTGCTGTGAGCAGAAGATGGCGTGGTGGGCGTGGGCATCGTTGGGGCTGTGGTCGTTGCGGGACTGGCACTCAAGTTTTTGCTCAAGAGATAAGGATGTGTGTAGGCAAGTCCAGTAACTGACGAAGACTCTCCCTCTCCAGCTTCTGACCGATGTGAAGACGGATAGGCGTTTACCCAACAAGTAGGGCACTGAAGCAACACTGGAGTTGTGAGAGTTCATCTCCTACTTATCTCTCTATTCATTTGCAGGCCACAAGACCACCAGTGCAGTCGCCCCAGCCTGCAAACGCGACAAAACTACTTACTACCTAATCGTTTTCGTATCTCTATATGCATGTCCTGCGTCGTCAATCAATAACCAAGTTCACCTCGTGACGTCTTACAGCTGAGATAGCGCCTGCTGTTCGTCGCCGTTGAGCTTCGCCCAGGCGCCCTGAATCACCGGACCAGGCAGCTGCGACTGCAGCTTGGCCAGCAGCTCGCGGAGCTGAGGCTTGGCCTCATCCGAGATGATTGACATGTCCTCGTCGTCCGCAGCATCCTCTGCCTCCGCCAGGTCGAACACTGCGCAATCGCAAAAGATAGGCACACAATAGTTAGATACAGATTTCCACCGTGAACCAACAGATACGACAGGAACTTACGGAGAGCAGACGCAAACACCTTCAAGATTTGGGGAAGGTTGGCGTAGTCGGCGCCAAGGACGTGAGCATTTCCGCTGCTCACCAGCGAAATCAGACGAGCGTGCACGTCGCGAGCCTCCAGGACATCCGTGCGGAGCGGAAGCCAGCTGAGCCACATGGGCCACACCTTGGCACCGTCCACGGCACCCTCCCGTGCCAGACAGATCTTGGCCACAGCGCTGATAGCGTTATCACGAGCAGCACCAACTTCGTCGTCGTCCACGTTGGCCGAGACGTTGATCATGTGCACCATTTTCTCCAGAGCGTTCTGGCAGAACGGATCGAACGCAGCGCCGCACTTCTCAGCACTGACACCAATGCCATAAGCGGATGCCTGGATCACCGACGGGCTCTGGTCCTCGAGGCCCTGCACAAGGTGGTTCAGGAAAAGCGGCACCAGCTCCTGTGCCGCAGCACCGCAGTGCTCGATGATGTCATCGATCATGCAGATAGCTTGGCCGCGCAGCATCGGTACAGTCTTCTGCTCGAGCAGCGGCGTCACAAACGTCAGCAGGTGCGCGTGGAATACCGGGAAGAACGCCTCCTGCTGGATCTTCACGATCCAGCCGATCGAGTCGATCATCGAACGGAAGACACCCTCCTCCAGCTCATCGTTCTCAGTCTGCTGGAGAGCAGCCTCAGCGTCGTAGTCCTCGTCCTGCTGGTTCTCGTGGTGCTGGGTCATTAGACGCTGAGCGCTGTTGGACGCCACCTTCTTGAAGATCTCCACCACACGTGGAACGTGCTCCAGAGGAATGCCAACCTGGAAGCCCTTCTCTTGGCTCTCCTTGCACACCTCTAGGACGGCCGACAGGGCCTCAGCGAAAGCACCAAGGCACTCCAGGTCCTCCTCCTCCTGCAGGCCCTTCAGCATCGGCTCCAAGAATTTTTCGAAGAGCTGCTGCGGGAACTGAGGAGCAGTCGCGCCGTGGCCGTGGTTCATCGTGCCGTCCACAGCGCAGCTTAGCAGCTTGGCCATGGTCAGACTGCTCACGATGCGAATGTCCTCGACGTACTCAAAATCAATTAACGGGATCATCACCTGCGCCACCTCAGCCACGTAGGGGTAGAACCAACCCTCTAGGTCAAGTGCCGACTGGTACAGCATGTTGCAAGCGTTCGTCTTGTCCTCCAGGGCGCTCGTGTTGATCTCCAGGCGCTTCTTGCCCACACCACGGATCTCAAGCGTCATGGTGTCCTTGCCGTCGGCGGTCTGGCCATCCTCCTCGACATCGTCGTCAGCGACATCCGACAGCTGAATGTCGGGCTGGATCTGCGCCTGCTTGATCAGCGACGGGATGACGTGAGGCAGGTACGGCACGAAGTCCTCCTTCAGGATGCTACCGATTCGCACACACGACTGCGCCACGTACTGCACCTCCGGGCCCTCCAGCTCCTCGCTAGACTGCACACGCACCAGAATCTCCATGATCTCCTTGGCGTCGTTGACGAAACGCTCCTTTCCCACAGCCTGGCCGATCAGAGCAATCGATTCCATGGACTTGCCACGCAGCAGAGCGTACTCCTTGCCATGCGCGTTCGTGAGCACCTCCTTGGCAAGCGGGATGAAAATGTCGTAGAAGCGGAGGAACTCGTCGCCGATCACCTTCGCTACACTGGCAACGGCGGTGATGGCCTGCTCCTGCACCTGACGCGGACATGAGCGCATCGCGTTGAAGAGCGCCTCAAGCAGAGCCTGGCTGTATGGGGCCACGTACTTGGCCTTGCACACGTTCGTGTTGCAGAAGTTGATGACCACGCTAGCAGCCAAAGCACGGGTTCGCAGCACTCCCTGCTCGTTCTGAATCAGCGCGGTAAGCGCTGGCACCACCACGGCGTGGAACTTGGCCTGGAAGTTCTTGCCCTTCTCCACCTCACCGAAGTCCTCGGCAATCTGGCCAATGCTGTGAAGCGCAGCGTACTGCACACGCGGGTGCTGGTCGTTCAGAAACGGTAGCACCATGCCCACGACGTTGTCGAGCTCTCGGGTCATGAGCGCCTTGGCGCCTTCGCCCAGCAGGCAGGTGGCGTACAGACCAGCGCGACGCTTGCGCCAGTCGGCATCTCCCAGGAATCCCTTGATGACCGGGATAGTCACAGGCAGCACGGCGTTGCCGCCCAGAGACGTGCTCAGACGGTCAATGGCAGCGGCTCCAGCGTCGCTGACCGAGTTGTCGGCGTCGTTGGCCTCGGTGAAGGTCTCCGGGTCGTCGAACTTCTGCGCCCAGGTCTCGTCCTCCTCGACCTCGCACATGAGCTGGATGACCAGAGGCACCACGTTCGTCACGATGAACTGCGACTTGCGCACCATTCCGCCGGCGTTCTCGCACAGCGAGATGAGGAACTCGAGAGCGAGCTCGCGGGTCTCCGAGTCGAGCTCCTGCGACGAGCACACGAAGATCATGGCGCGCGCCACGTCGTCCAGCGAGTTGCGGAAGAACTTGGGGTGCACCTCGGCGATCTGCACGAGAGCGGACAGCACCTCGCGGAAGGCGACCTCGTCGCCAGCGTTCACCAGCAGCTCGATGATGCGCAGCATGGGGGCAATGATGATTGCGAAGGCCCCCAGCTCCTGCTTGTCCTCGAGTGTGAGCAGGAAGGCCGAGGCGGCCTTGAGACTCGCGATCTGCACCTCTCCGTCCGCGTCGTTGAGCGAGTTGGTGAAGAGCGTGAGGAAGCTCTCCTTGTGCGGGGCGAGCAGCTCGCCCACGTACTCGGCCAGCTTGGCCAGCAGGTCGAAGGCCGTCACGCGCAGCGGCGCGTCGGCGTGTGTGGTGAGCGCCGAGACGGCGTTGAGCAGCTCGGGCCAGGGCTGCTCGAACTTGTCCGAGACGGCGGCCAGCTCGGCGATCAGATGGCCGAGCTTGCGGCGGATGTGGGCCACGGGCTCGCTGGCCACCGCCTCCAGCAGCTGGGCCTTGAGCGTGGCCTGCGCGGCCGCCTCCAGCTGCGTGTACACGCCGGCCTTCACCTCCAGCAGCGGGCGCAGCAGCACGGGGGCGAAGGCGCGCGCCTCGGGCTCAGGCGCCGTGCGCAGCAGCTGCACCAGGCTGGCCACGAGCGTCTGCGGCTGCTCAGCCTTGAAGGCCTCGTACGACGCCTCGGCCTGCTTGCGCGTCGCGTTGTCGTTGCTCATGAGAGCGCCCACCAGCGCTGGAAAGTCCATGGTCGAGGTGTGGAGAGGCACGGAGGAGAGTGGCGCGCTGCTTGGCCGGCGACTTGGGGAATGATTCGCGTCCGCGAGTGGCTGGCGGCCAGCTCAGCCAATCGATCAGCTGTTTCGTGAAATGGCTACGGAAAGCGCGGGAACGAGTATTTTTCCGCAAGGCAGTACTTCCTCTGGTTGCCAATGGTAACACAGAGCCAAGCCATAAGTCACACGCAATACTGTACCGGTAACCAAGAATCGTTTCCTCTAAAGCCAACGCCGTTGACGGGCGTATGAACATGAAGCGCAGGGTCGAGGGATTCTACATAGGGGATCTTTTCTTATTAAAAGACGCTGTAGCAGACTTAAAAGTTGTGCAAAATTTGCGGTCAAGCTTATCTTTGGTCCGCAAAAATATACATGAACACTTTGAAAACTAAACATTCCAGTAGGTGTTTTGCTCTTTTTTTGTTTTTACCAAATCTCCTTTGATTCTCACGATTTTAGAGAAGGAAAACCAATAACTGGGCATTCTGTGTCAAATGCTGCATCCCGCAGATGTCTGAAACAAGCCACGCCAAATATTTCGTTGCACTTAACAGGCTTTACCTCGTTCAAGGAACCTAAAAAAAAAGGCCTCAAATGACGTTAAAATATATGCTTTTACAAGCATAATGGTGATCGTTGTACGTGTCAGCAACTGTTCGGTTCCACACGACTATACAAATCGCTTGACTGCTGCCGAGTATGGTGCATTGATCCGATGTCGATTGTGGGTGAATGGTGATCGCTATCCGCCGCAAAGTTCTTAATGACCTATTTAGGACACTAACAAACCCATTTGCCAAGTATTATCTTGGCGATCTTCCGGAGGCGGCGGGGTGAGAATCGATCGACGTCTCCTTTCAGAAAAGCCTTTGTAACGTGTCTTGCAGTGTCCCCTGCACGCCGGGGCTGGTAGCGACAGTGCCGATCGCGAGCCCAAAGTCCGAATGGCCGTCGAGGACAAGCGGTGTCTCTCGTGCCGGTGCGTACCCAGCTGGTAGCGCGACCTACTTTATTTGTGCCATTCAATACACTCCGTTCGTTCCAAACCTGCCTAGTCCGCCTACACTTCGCTACCGGGCACGCAGAGTTCCTACAGGTGTCGGTCGACGCTCGCCTGGCCGCTGGGGTACACGCCTCGGGCGCTACCTTCACGCGCGACTTGCAGCGAACTCGGGCAGATCGTCCGCCCTGTACCGACTCCTGGACCGCCAAACTCCACGCGCTTCACTCCGGGTGGCTTACTCTACAGCCGTCCGTCCGTCCAGTCCGAGGTGGTGCACGCGCCAGACGTGCGGGTGCGAGTCGTCGCTGCAGCCGAGTCCGGGCCGTTCACCGTAGCAGATCGCCTGCCACTTGCGCTCTTCAACGCAGTTCTTCAAGTGAGCGGCTCCGTCCTCGGCCACTTCGTCGACCAACTTGTCGACTCAACACTGCCCGTTGCGTGCCCACCGATCATCGCCTGAGTCCCGAGGTCCCCCTCTTCGCTCGTACGCCATCCACTCATCTGCCCGGTCCGCCCGTTCTACTCTTACCTGCCCGTGTCATTCGTCCATTCCGTTCGTCCGTCACGTCCATCGCCCGTCGATGCCATTCGTCCATTGCGTCCGTCCTTCGCCAACCCGTCTCGTACGTTCCCGCCCAACACCAGCCACCGTCGTCCGCCCATCACGCCCGTCATCGGCCCGCCCTGCTCACATATCCGTCGTCCGCCAGCCTTGCTCGTGCATTCTGTCCACGCTGCGTGCCAGCTCCATCTGTCCTATCCGTCCATCATCCGCTTGTTCACCATTGCCGTCTGCGTCACTAGGATCCGTCGCAGCCACTCTGTTACACCTTGATATCCGAAAGATACTCCTCTTCATCCTGATGTACCTTAATGCGCCGCCAACGTTCTGCCTGAAACTCCAACGGGTTCATCGGTTGGTAGTCTAGCAAATAAGCACCTTAGGCGATCTTCCCAGCAAGTTATTGCGGTCGCGTTGAATCGTGTGAGAAGGTTTCTCCCCTCATGCAATGTAACTCTATCGAAACCCAAAGTACGTCGACTCGTTTTGCAAATCCGAGCGCCCAGTTTGGTCGAGCTTCTACACGTGCCACCGACCCGTCCTTCATTTTCCCATTGACACCGTGTTGATAAAATCGAATTTATCAAGTGCACGAAAAAAATGCTCCTTCATGAAGGCGATTCCTGTTAATTTCCAACCGGAGGAAGTACTTACTGCATGTATTGAAATCACTAGAAATTGGTATGGGATCCGTCTGGGACGGTCCGTCCCTCCACCATGACTTGAGACGGCATTTTGAACGAGCCATTGCGTTCTATCATTAACGTGTCCTAGTAGGCAATAGGAACTGACACAGATCGTTTTGGCTTGCGCAGATCTTTACGATGCTGTAAAATAATGAATTCCCTTATAGAGACCGGATATAGTTGTCTTTGGAAACACCGTACAAATCTGTCCAAATTGCGGATTCTTACAGGCATTGAGAGTTAAGGCTAATTTCAAGTTTGTTTTATGAACGCGCGACTTTGTCACCATTTGTCCAACTGCTTGCTCCACTCGGATACGAAGTTGACTCAGGAAAAAATGAACATGTCCTTTGCCACATCCATCCAATCAACCGTACTGTAAGGAGTTAGCATACTATATGTAGCTGCTTTCCATCGTAACGTGGTAGCATTTCATTTTCAATCAAATAGGTTAAAGTCGCAATGTCTTGTGTCATTTGTTTTACCTTTGGGGATCGAGCGATGATCCCCTCTGCTACTGGCTGTTCCGTAAAGCCCACTCACTTCACGTGGTTGTGTGAAAAATTAATTCGAGTCACCTTTCAGCTCCCATCCGTTCCGCTGAAATCGATAGAAAACGGGCTATGGATTTCGTCGAAGTGGATTGTCTTGTGAAAGAAATGCTGTCCGTTGAGCTTCTTGCAAATGTACTTGCTGTAGCAGTGAGGTTGGTGACGTGGCTGCCAGACTAGTGCCGGTGACGATCGACTTGACCGGTGACGCATGAGACGGCGAGCGGCAGGTGATTCGGTGACAAGCGGTACGGCACGCGAGGTGTGGTGACTGGTGCAAGCCAGCAAGCTCGGGGTACCGGCTGGAGGCTGATAGCGGATCCGTGGTTGAAGCTGGTGAAGGGCGACGGTAAATGATCGCCAGGAGGGTGACCTGAGCACCATACTGGAGACTAGCATGAAGGACGGAAACGCGACAACAGAGCGGTGGCGTGTGTCTATGGAAAATCGCAAGGAGGGACGACACGCTACACTAGGCTGTGCGAGCGTATGGAGGACGGAGAGGCGACAACAGAGTGGTGAGTGTGAGGCCGGAAGGCCACGAGGATGGAGATGAGAGCCAAAGGGGGAGGGGGGTCCAGGAGTAACATGGGTACCCGTAGTCTAGCGGTAGACTAGGCGGGGCTTCGATAGTTAGGAGGGTGGCGAGCGGCGGTCTGCAGCTCGACCATCAGCTGCGAATTGGCAGGAGTGATCAGTCAAGTTAATGAAGCAGGTGAACGAAGGAGCGAACGAAGCAACTCAGCGAAGGAGAGAAGGTGGCTAAATGATCTTATAAATAACGAAATGAACTCCTGTTGATTGTAGGTTAAAGCTTGTAGCCGAACTATACTTAGAGAACCATTCACGACATTCTGCAATTGCTAACCCTGTCCAAATTTTACTTGGTCTGGTACCATGAGCGAAAGAGTGGGACGGTATCCAACTCTTATCAGGTGCCAGGTATATAACACTCGGTGTCCAATTACTGGGGAGCAAGAGCTGGCGGCCCAGGTTTTGCTGCTTTGTACCATATCATCAATACGATCTGGGAGGCCGCGTGTGTACATCACCTCTGCTCGCTGAGCCAATAAACAAGATGAGCTGCGCTAAACTCCGTTTTTACTGTTGGCGTTGTGCATGTGCATGCGTTACATACTACTCTGGTCTACTAGTTGCCCGCTTGCAAATACATACACGATACATATTTAAGGCGATTTTCGGGCCGATGGCTTGGACTCGTTGCAACTAGCGCTGTGCAATTGTTTCTAAGCTCAAACTTTGTAAGCCTACTTGCCATATCGATACGAACATGTGTACCAAATTTTATAGGGTTCAGATAGGTTTTTGTTAGTACAGACCCTGGGGTCTGTTAGGGGCATCCCGAGTTAAAAATGTATCAACTGTAGTCCATACAGTTTTGCGTCTTCACAACAAGTGTGTTCGGTATGTTTTCAACCAGAACCGTTATTTACCATCACTAGGTGCGTACAGCACCCCCATATCATTTGCCCTGCAACTGCGTGAGATCGAGCGCATCAGCAGCCTCGGCTTAACCATCATGTACTTCAGGCCGCTGACAGAGATGAAGCAATTACATCGTGGTTCGGCGAAAAAAACGCGAACTTTTCGCTGGACTTTGGCCTGGAGCGGTAAATTGTTGCCAACTTCGCCGCCGAACGAGTCGTGCGAGGACCTGGTCGCTGCCATAAGCGGCCTCATGTCGTTCGGCGACGCGCTGTTCTATGATAACGTCCGACGTTTGACGTCCCGGCTCAAACGCTTCGTGCTAGCAAATATAAAAACAGACAGCAACACGCCGAAGCGTGAAACTTTGACGCTATTATACGTTAACAAATCTTGGCCGGACAATGGCACATATTGTGGACGACTCACCTGACTGCTGGCGCAACTACTGTAAGGCGGGGCGGGCGGGCGATTCCCACACGGCAAACTGGCAAGCAGCGCTGAATGCCTTAACATTCCGTCTCGCCACGCGCACGTCCGCGTCTGTGGCCCCCGCGCGCGTAGCGCACCCTCGGCACCACGCAGCACTCCACCGGGCTCAAACAGGCCGTGAACCATATTCGGTGCCAGAACCCTCGCGACATGGATGGATCAGAACCCTGCCTGTGTTTGGTGGGCGGCGGCATATACTACAGCTACACCCCCGAGCGCTGTGTCCACGTCAAGCGGTTGCACACATGGAACCGTCGCCTGCCGCGCGACGTTCAAGACTTTATCGACCGACACTACGCCAATGCTAATGGATAGCGCGCGGACCATCGTTCCGACACTCGCACTGATTTTCGCTCGAATTCTCGCTTGGACCCTGCGCAGACTCCCTTCAGACCTGCAAGTGAGGTGGCTGAGGTGGCTGAGGTGTCGCGGCCTCACCGACACTTCGGAGACACAGCAGTTTATCCCAATACACACCCATCGGGAATCGGTCTGTTAGTAAGTTTTTATCCGGTTTTCAAGGACCTAACACTTCTATTAGAGATTTCGCAGCGAGCCGACGCACGACATCGCCCCACGACATGTCCGCGCAGCGAATCGCGCAGCACCACATTCAACCCGTGATGCATCCCGTTCGCCCCATGGCTACGGACCCAGTTCGAAGTCACTTCTAACGTAGCGCCCCCTGGCCTACCCGCAGCAACCGCCGTGCCTGTAGCTCATAGCAGGCGGGTGGATCGCGCACCACAACCATCAATGATCCCGTTACGTCGAGCGTGTTGAGGACCCAGAACCGCATCTACCTCGCACGTGCTACCTCGACTTTGACGTGCCCCGTCCACCGCCGCGGCACAGCGACAAGCTTCCGCGGCAATCATATGCGTGCCGCCATGTGGAAGCTTCTGCACCTCCACCGTATTCGGCGTGCCATCAGTGCAGTCGGCCTAGCCCGGCCAGGAGCACCGTCCATTGGGCAGCAAGGCCTGAAAAAACCGCTTCAGGTAGTTTTGTCCGAATTCGCCAGGCGCACATGAATGCCGTACCGGCCTTTGCGAAGCTTCTATGATTCCAAACCTCAACCGATTACAGGCCAACAAGAATACGATCCCCGCCATTCCAAGCGAGGCATGTTAGGGCTACGAACATCTTCTCTGTCTTCCCAACATTACATACACCGAAGCGCGTGCACCCCTCAGGTAACCGCTTCCACAGCAGATCGCGCCCCCGCCAATTTATCAATCGGCAAACGAGCGCTACAACGTCCTCGTTAAAAACATCCAGGAGGAACAAGACGCGTGACATTGCATCGTTGTCGACCATTACATTTTCGCGTTGTGGCCGGAAGTCAAGGCTACGCATAATGCATTCACAATCATAGCGTTCATATGATCGATGGCTGGCTTCACCGTGACAACGCTCTTGTGATTAGATATGCCCGCGGCCTTCGGTTGGTCCGGTTCCCCCAGTAAATATGGCGTGGTGGGTGGTGCGATCTCGTTTATCCACGGACATACCACGAACTCATTCAATCCGCGCGGTTTCTTTAGCTACTATTGGGTGGATGACCTCATCAATGTCGCCGCTGATGTGGGGTCCAATTGTCAAGTGATGGAGCGTTCTCTACACCATGTCGTGATCACTGTACTCGGTCTCACCGCCATCAACGAAGACAAATGTTCCCGTTGGAGTACTCGACAGAAAACACTCAGAATGGTTTTTAATTCCTCGACTGGCACCGTGTCCATGCCCGAAATTGAAGTTGCCAAAGCTGAACGGATTGTGCGAGCCACGCTACAGTCCCCGCGCTGCGTCGTTCCGAATACCGTTCGTTGCTAGGTAGTATCGACACGTGACAACATGCGTCCGTCCACCAAAGGCGTTCTTGCAGCGCCTACAGCAGCATGAGTGCAACCTGCACGGGGGGAAACGGTTCCAGTAACGTACGATATGCGATCAGATCAACCCTGGTAGATATTTATACAGTCCACCGTGCGTCCTGAATAGTGTGTCCCTGGGGTACTTCAATATGCTTCCTGCGGCCGATGTCGTCGTCGAAATGTATGCATCCGACTCAGGGTTGTGTGCCATCGTTCGCGCCGAGCGGGTAGCGCTAACTTATGCTTTAGCGACATCGAGTAGCATTTCATCCGCAAGTCCAAAAATGATCCGGTCATCGGTTTCGACACTAACTATTGGGAACTCATATCTTGCGCATTCTTTGTTCACAAGTGGAGAGTATCCTAGTTCGCGCCTCATTGTCGCGCAAGACCAACGTTCTGTTCCATGTTCGCTTTCGCATCGTCAATATCTCTGCGATTTGCTGGCAAACATAAATGCCATCCTGAATCGCCGGGTTCAGGCAGTCATCCGGCTTTTGAGTTTGTGAGAATCCGAGCTCAATATGCGATTTTCCGCGGCACATTTCGCTGGGGTAGACAAGACGATCGTGGATGCGGGTTCACGCAGATCTAACAGTTCACCATTCGCTAACTTGTTTGCATTATGGCGTTTCATCTCCGCACGCACTCAGTCACACTAACGGCGTACAACCAGTATATCAAAGCATTGCGCAAGTGGTTCAAGTGGTACAAACGCCGTGGCATTTCTCCGACTTTGTCACTTTTATTGCTGTCCATCCGCATCCAGCACGTCGCCGATTTCGTGCTACCGTATCGTCTTAGTGCTAGGCGTGACCAGACAAGCACATCTGGCTAATCCTATTCATGGACATATGTGTCCAGATCATACTTTTACTAAGGCAAACTCGGTGTTTTATTACGGTATGCATCATCGCAATCATTATTACTGGTTGGGCTGTTATCGCCGGATCCGATATCGTCGTCTGAATCGACGCCCCCACGAGCAAGATGGTGCCCTCGCCCGTTTCACAAACCTCCCGAGTTGTGCGTTTTGCTTGGCCCACATCTTTAGTTATTTCCTTATGGCCCTCAATTCGTTCCCATACAACGTGCCGTAGAAGTGCGCTATTGTCTCGTTGAGACTGTAGCCTTCTTTCCAGTAGCTAAGCACGTCCTGCTTGTGCGCGTACTCCACTGCGGTGCGCTGGTACGTTTTGCACTTCTTACCTTGGCCATT
This sequence comes from Phytophthora pseudosyringae, assembly GCA_019155715.1. Lineage (NCBI taxonomy): Eukaryota > Oomycota > Peronosporomycetes > Peronosporales > Peronosporaceae > Phytophthora > Phytophthora pseudosyringae. The sequence goes on along the minus strand of JAGDFM010000153.1, from coordinate 39,787 downwards.
AGGATAGCGTGTGTACGTACCATGGCAGAGTTGGTCTTGCCTGATGAGGGAACGAAAGTCTCTTTTTTTCAGTTCTGGTAGAGGAAATTAGTGGTGACAGAATAGGCAGTAACGGAGCCATCTGCTTCAAAATAGGCGTATATCATTGGATACTTGCTTACTGACCCTTAGCAGTAAGCGACGCCTAGCACTAAGACGATACGGTATTGGAATTTCGTTAGGGCTAAAGTTCCGGACAACCTGTCCGCAGCTCAACCACATCGATCACGTTATCAAGAATTCGTCATTTCTTCGTGGTGATGGGCCTCGATTTTGCGTGCGGCCACCCTCAGATTCGCATGCTCTTGTAGGGTGTCGGTTGCCTCGACAATCCCCTCGATCACAAAGTACCCGTATCCATCCACTAGATCGAGCTCTGCTTTGCGTCTCTTAACCTGGCAAGTGATACGGGGGTTCTGTGTCTTGCCTTCTTCTTCTTATTTTGCCGATCGGAGATCGCCTCGAATGGGAGCAGATCATTTGCGTGGGTTGCCTTGAAGGCAGAGGAGGCTGCAATCCTCGACGCGAACGGAACACCATCGTTTGATCTGTATACACTTTCGCCTCGTTCTCGATTTTTTTTCTCGCAGGACCATTCAATTGGAGCGAGCTTCATGGATATGCCTTATCGACCACCGGACGTGGCCTTCCTCCGTCAGTCAGCCTCACCACCACCAACGGCAGTCACTGTGAGTGACGCTGGCAACAGTGGAGAGCCCGTTGAGAAGCGTAGCGACAGCAACAGCTGCCAAAACCACTCCGGCGCAGAAGCGGGCAAAACGAGGAGATGCTAATAGAGGGTAGACGTCCGTGCGGGTAACGGTCAGTTGATTTTCATTGTCGGCTCTTAAGCGCACAGTGGCGGCCGCTATTGCTGCAGCGCAAACCACTACCAGCAGAACGAGTGTTGCAGTGTCTTCGCCTGCATGACAACGACGCATTTGGCTGTCTCTCGGAATTGATGTCTATCTCGGAATATAATCTTCCCGCCTCCACAAAGGTGGGAATTAATGGCTCGTCGGGGAATAAACCACCGGTCAATTAGCATCGCTCCGCTTATTCCGAGATTCAGACCCACACGGAGAAACGAGGGCCTTAACAACCGTGGCGCTCGCCGACTTGAGGATACTGGCAGAGTGCTGCCATAGTAGCACCAGTACGGTTTTAACACAAATAGAAAAGCACGAGGTGGGTACTATAGTGGAGGACTTCCCGCATGCGTTTATGGTACATCAGATCTAATTTTAGAGTGCTGGAATTGAATAAGGAAAATGCTTGCCACCCGCAGGCCAACTATTGGGCGTCCTGCATGCGCGGCGATGAATTGCAGCAATGCGGCCCCAATGTTAAAGGGAATATCCAAATGAAGGGAAATGTTTGGCTTAAATTTATGTAATGCTGGAGACTTTTCCTTCCTAAACGGCTTCCATTATTGTGTGAGGGGGCGACTTCACAGAATTTATATCTACGCCGCAGTGCCGAATGCACTGTTTATGTAAGTTTTAGGGTAAATTAAGACTTAATTACAGTTCAAAAGCCTGACGGGAATTCTCTAGTCTGGGAGCGATTTTTGTAGCGTTTTGAATCCTAGATCTAGTCGAGAAAGGACATTTCCATAATCTGAAAGGGTACCCCCTTTTTTTTAGATATATGATTGGCTCCAATCATAAATCTGACGGAGCCCTAAAATTTAGGGCTGACCTTTCTCGTGCAAATTTGAGATTTGTTCCTTGCCAAGTGGCTGCCGGAATAACGTTAGATCAAAAATATCTCTGTTCCGTAAATACATGTGCATATTGACCGTTACTCCCAAGAGAAGTACTGTACATGGTTACAAACTTCATACAAAAACAGCCGGTTAGTGTATCCATCAGCCACTTCCATCGGATCGTAGCGCTGTGTTCTGAGTCGGCGCCCGTCCAATCGCGGGCTTCGAACGGCGACAACACAATTCTTGTCGCTGGTAACGCCTCGAGGGCTCCGATCTCCTCCGCCATGACGCTGCCCAAGGACGCGCGGCCCTCCCCAACGTCTTCGAGCTGCAGCTCCGCCACCTCGTCTAGCGACGGCAGCTCGGCAATCGCTGCGTCCGGCTCCAAGCGCGGCGTGATGCCCGAGCCCCCGACCCTGGTGCGCCTCTCGCCCGCGACGGAGGTGGCGATCCGCTTGTTGCCCGGCAACGACGTGCGTTCTGAATGTGTGCCTGGCCCCAGTTGCTGTAGAGTTTTGTTTGGCTAACGGTTCGTGGTATTCATTGTCTTGACAGCGGTGTGTGGACTGCAAGGCCGTCTGTCCGCAATGGGCGGGCGTCTCGTTCGGCGTGCTACTGTGTCTGGCCTGCGCCGGCAAGCACCGCTCGCTGGGCGTGCAGACGAGCTTCGTCAAGTCGCTGGTCATGGACGCCTGGTCGGCGAGCGAGGTGCGCGCGCTGGAACTGGGAGGCAACGCCAAGTGGATCGCTGTGTGTGCGGGGACCGGGGTCTCCGACCTTGCCATGAAGGAAAAGTACTCGTCCGGCGTAGCGAAAGCCTACAAGAGCCGCGTGGCACTGGCTGCTGCGAAAGATTCGTCGATGGAGTGCGCGTTCACGGCGACGTCGTTTCTGTCGATGCTTGCTGCCATTGCGTCTCCCAGTGATGAAATCCCTGTTCCAAGTGTGAAGGAGGATCCTGCTGTATCACCGACCATGACTATGAAGGTACAACATTTAAGTGACCTTGTGGATGGCACAACTGTCAAGTGCACGACGTGCTGCTCTATGATGCCATTGGGTCAATTGAATACGCATTCCCAGTCTTGCATCGTCAGCGCATCGGTGAGTCTTCTCGTTTCCTAAATCGCAGTAGTGCGCCGCAAAAACTCATGCCGTTGTTCTGCGTCTTTGCTTTGATTTGCTATTACCAGCGTGCTGTGGAATGGAGAAAGTACGAGCGAAAGATTGGAGCTCCCGGTGAACCGTTAGGCTTCACTTTGGCCAAGGCTAACAGCGGTTATGCGGAGGTGTCTCGAATTATCCCAGGCGGCGCTGCAGAACGAGCCAATGTAATTGTCGGCAGCTTACTTATCGGCCTGAACACCGCGAAGAACTTGAAGTTTGACGAGGTTGTGGACATGCTTCGAACGCTACCGCGACCGATATTGTTCCACTTCGTCTTCCGCTCTCAGATGGCGCCGGAGGGACCTAAGACCGTAATCTCATCCGTCCCGGAACCTAGGACTGTTGAGATTAATGTGACGCTGCATGACAAGGAAGAGCTCGGTTGCTCCCTGTCTGCGAACGAGTTCCACTGCGTTGTGCGCAGTGTTGACGAGGACTGCATTGCCAGGAGTCGCGGTATTTTGGTTGGGTCACGGGTGGTGGCTATCAACGGACGGAGGTACTTGAAGCCGAAGGATTTGATCCGTGAAATCTGCACAGCTCAGCGTCCGATACAGATAACGGTGCATCGTGTGGAAGGGCTTATGAGAGGTTGGAGCAGCTAAACCGAGAGTTATTGATCAATCAGCAGTGATGAGTTTCTCGGGAAAGAAGCTTCAGCTATGCATGTAGACGACAACGCGTTTTGGGAAGGAACGCTTGGATCTCTGACAACTACGAAAGTGTTTTGAAGTCGTTCAGGAATCTCTTGTTAGATAAGATAGAGCATGTAAATGAGAAATCGGATTCAAACCACGAGGCAGTACGTCGATTTGTACTTCGAAGTACATGTACTTAGTTTGCCGAGATCTACACATCCAACACCAATCGACCACCTTGACTCCGGGTTCTATAGTAGCTAATTACATAGTCTGCGGGTGCTTCCTTCTGTTTGGAAGGGGAACGTAGGCTTGAAAACATCGGGTGGTACATCACCTGCTTGAGTGTTGGACGCTTTGAAGGGTCAAAGTCAACCATTTTTTTCAGCAGGTCCATTGCCCCCGGCATGGTCTTCAATCCTTCACGGCACCGATAAATAATCTCGTTGGAACCGCTTGCGATTGAGTACAACGACTGATCATGGTCGAATTGATGCTTTGTCGCGTGCATTTTTGAACCGTTCGCGCCTACCGTTCGCCTAGATCGCCGTTGGGGGAGATTAATTGCTGGATCATCTGGTCGCAAATGCTTCAGCAGTAGTTGCCACACCTTGTCTCTTCCTCTGATTTCGCTTGGACTTCTCTCCGGTAGTCCGAATAGTACAATAAATCGGTACAAAGTGTGGCAGAGCGTGTTCTCGTCGTCACCGTGCGCCACGCTCTTAATCACAGTAAATCCCGAGTTCTTTCGTGAGCTCTACAGTGCATGGAGAAAGGCACGCAAGAACATCAGCTACGGCCACGTATTTCAGTAATAGTATGGAAGTCACGTACCATCCACATGAACTTCAGATCCTTTAGTAGTTCTGCGGGGCAATGCACATCTTTCAGGATCTCTTCGTACGGAGCACTGCGTAAATCCCACGAGTTAGAAGAAGAAAACGAAACAGTACCAAGCAAACACCCGGCCGTACCTTCCCGTGAACAAGTGCAGCAGGCAGAGGCCCAACGAAAATGTGTCTGCGGCGTAGGACTGCTTAGCGGTATCGCCTTCCAATAAGAATTCAACGGGGGAGTTTTCCAGCGTCGTGAACTGGTCAGTTGTAACGGGTTTTCCCAAATTCTCCGGGTTGGAGTCGGCCGCGCCATAGTCGGCCAGCTTTACCCAGTATGAAAAGGATGCAGGCATTTGGAGAACAAAAGAGGCATCGTCCAGCATATAGTGCAGGGCCACATCAGCTCCTAGGGACTTCCTGAGATTGGCGTGACCAATGTCCTTCAGGAAGAAGTTGAGAAGCTGTGTAAACGCAACAGAGAACAAAAACACCAAATTGATGTTGGCATACAAGGGGTGTAACTCAGGCAATAGAGAGCAGTTGCCACGAACCTTAATATCGCAGTGCCGCATGTTAAATCTTTCTCGTGCACAGTATAGACTGAACACCATTTGGAAGAAAAATGGCACAGCAACAGAATTCAGAGGAAGAGCCTTGTTCTTCTGCAGGCCGATAAAGTCTTCAAGATCACCACCATCACAGAATTCCATCCGGATGTACTGGAACAATTGTTCACTCTCTTCACTTGATGGTGAGTGGCTTTCAGCTCCAGGATCCGGATTTGCGTCCGCTAATAACTCCTTCGGTTTGCGACGCGTCTTACTACCCCATCGATCAGAGCGAGGTAACTCGTGCACGAGGAAAACATCGTAAATCCGGAGAAAATTAGGGCAAATGCCGTGCTCAGTTGCGTCGGACAGCAGTACAGAGTGAGCCACCTCTTGACGAACTACACCCTACGACAAGAAAAGGTACTTAAGTAATCCAGTGTGATCGAACAAGCTGACAGCATCCCTGACAAAAACTTCGAGGTAATTATGAACGCATACCTGATTCCCGGTGTCATGAATTGCGCCAATATCCATCACGCTGATAGCCTCCAGTCGCTTCTGTTCTGATGAAAATACCTTGAACACTTCCTTGTATGCACCGTCCGCAAGGTAATGGCCACGTGGGTGGCGACTGTAAAGTTGTGCCGTTGAGTGTAAGTTGGGTTTCCTGTAATTGAGTATTAAACAGTAACATCATTAGAACTCAGCAACCAATAGATAAGAAGACAGATCAGAAAATAATTTATACGAACTTGGAGTAGTCTGCAATAGTCCAAGCATACGCCCTGGTTGCATAAAGCAAAACACACACATTCAAGGTCAGCACGAGAGTGTGTGCAACTAGTAACACTGCCCGAAAACTTACATGAGAGCGATTTTCTCCCACATGGTAGAGACCTTACGGAGCACTTCCTTCGAAGACTTCACATCTATTAACCCAGAGCGAAGCACGAGATGCAGCACACTTTCTCCCAGAACGTTCTTCGTCTGCGCCAACGTACTATCCCCGATCGAAATGCGTCGCTTGACTGGTGTCAACGACATTTTATCCATCTCTCGATCCCACATCCAGTCGTCTTCCACAGGCGGCAGAAAAGAGGAAGACGACGTAAGAGCAATAGAAGACAGTCGGCGACCTGATATTCTCCCCAGCTGCGATAGCCGCCTCGCAAGTCGACGGTCTCGTCGAATCGAAGGCTGCGCCAGCACGTCCTCCATCGCGTCAGCTATCGCCATGTGCTGCGTGGACGACAACACTCGGTGATTCTCCGAATACGACACGATCTCCAGCTTCTGCGACTCCAGCATCTGGAAGTATTTTTTCAGCCGAAGCATCGCCGGGTCTGTCAAGAAGTCTCCATCCTGCTCTTTCCCGTCATCTTGAGGTGACGTGTCTCCATTTGCCCCTTCACTAATGAGTTTAATCTCCACACCCGCATCTTCCTCCTTATCGCCCTCGCTACGTACACAACAGCACCACGCACACAACCATTAGCCCAACACTACTCCGAACCTAGCCTCTCCTCCACTGCCACCTACTCCGCAATCGACGCCACTCTCTGCTTTAACTCAATCAAGATCACGTCCGCCTTCAGACTGGCAACGCGCAGTGCGTTGCGACCCAGCGTGGCGCCAGATGCGAAGCCCAGCGCTCGGATCCAGCGCTCCAGCTCGTCGCGTTTGCGCTTGCTCTTCCAGCTGGACGTCGGCAGCTTCACGATGTAGCCCTGTCCGCCGCCGAGTTCCGCCTCGAGCTTGGCCTGCTGCATAGCGCTCAGCTGGTCCGCCAGGTACTCGACAAAGTCCTGCGGTGCGTCCTGCACCAGCTCCTTGGCGCTCTTCCTCTCGATAGGCGTGCTGGGCTTGAGCTTCTTGCTCTGCCGGACCGTCGGCTTGGCCTTGGGCTTCCGCTTGCCGCCCGTCGCTCGGGCCTTCCCGCGTGGCTTCGCAGGAGATGGAGACAGCTCGGGGAAGGTCGCGTCCCCCGCCTCGTCCGCCGACGACAGAGGCGAGCTGCAGATGCCGCGCCGCACTCCCGCCATGATTCAAAACTGACTGGCGGGGAGTGATGGTAAAAAGGGAAACGCCGTTTTCGACCAATCACCGCGCGGAGAGCGACTTCAACATGCGGATTGGCTGAAAGCCGTCTGGGAGGGGCCGGCGCACATAGTGAAGCGCCGAGAATCGCACCGCAGCAAGATGCACGTCAAGCCGAGCTTCTTCCGTGCGCGGCAGGCGTCGCAGCAGCAGCAGCAGACCAAGTGGACGTCGGACCATGTCGGGCCGGGTGGAAAGTCTTCGATGGGCGTGCTGCTGGACTGGCTGGCCGCGCCGGGCAACTACGAGCGCTGGCGGAGATGCACCAGCGCCAAGGAGAGCCATCGCCCGTTGGCCGACGAGATCGTGCAGCGGCAACACGCCGAGGGCCTCGTGCACCGTACGCCGAGCCAGGTGCAGGTCAAGATGACGGAGCTGGAGCACTCGTACCACGAGGCGGCGGAGCGGCTGGCCAGCACCAAGCGCGAGCTGCAGGCGGCTGAGGGGACGCCGGCGGAACGCAACTTGCGCCGCGTGCTGGAGCGCTACTGCCGCTACTTCGCCCTGCTGCAACCTGTCATGAAGGACTTGGACAAGGTGGCGGACTCGCCGCCGAAGAAGAGGCCGAGGCTCACCACCAAGCGGAAGACGGTGACGCCGCCAGTGGTTCGGCGTCCTGTAGCGGCTGCGTCGGTCCCTCCTGCTCGAGCTCGAGCTGCTAGTCCTCAGCCGGCGCGGTTCCGGTCGCCATCCCCGTCTCCGGCGAGGAAGAGTTATCGGTATCCGCTGCGTGAGCGGCGCGGCGTGGAGGCGATGTCCGAGAGCATTGTCTGGGACTTTGGCAATGAGTCCGTTGGAGATGTAAGGAGTCCAGCGACACCTCCGACGCCGCCGACCACGCGGCCAGTGAGGATGAGCAAACGTAGGGCGATGAAATCCATTTCAGTGATGCAGTTGGAAGAAGAGGAAACCACGCGAGGGCAAGAGCGCCGCCTACAGAGCGAGCGGCGGAATACCCCGCCGGAGCCGGTCAAGAAGCGCGCCATGCTTCGGTCGATTGACGAAATCGACCTGGAGAAAGCTAGGGTCGAGCTCACCCTGCGTCAGCTGGAGCTGCAGATGGCACGCGACAAAGCGCTCGTCACTCGAGCCAAAGCGCGCGTGCAATTGCTGGAGCAAGGCGTGTTGCGGAGAGAGGTCGATCGCCTCATGCCGCTCGACGTGTGAACGACGTTCCGGCTCGATCCGCGACGGCAGCGGACCGCATCGAACTGATCCTTTGGTGTGCTGGACGAAACTGTTGCTGGCATGTTATATTGATGGAAATGCTCAGACCAGTACGTTTGCGCTGTTGAAAGTGTTGGCATTGTTTGCGAACTTAAATATCGAGTCCATTCTATCGCGACTCGTGGTTCTATGCTGCGGCTCGGGCGAGATGTCGAGTCCAATGTTGGATGGCGTCATGCCCGGTCTTCTATGTCCCCCTCAGCATGAGGAGTGGCGGGAGGTTGGAAGTGTCCAGCTCGGAGCGAAGCGGTGCTTGCAGTGCCGTGCAGTGCAGTGCATCGTCCGTTGTCTGGTGTGTACTACGGTGTAGTCTGGTTGTCCAGTGCGGCTTGGCCGGTTGCTGGTTCCTGGCTGGCTTCATCTAGGCCTGAACCGGGAACGTGCGCTGCGAGAGCAGCACGACGAGCTCGAGCTTGGAGATCGGGGACACGTCGATGGGGCTGCGGTCCACCGCGGGGTCGGCGCTGCCGATGATCTCTGGTGTCATGGCGAACGAGACGCCCTTGCGGGCGCGGCGCGGGGGCTTGGCCATCATGTCCTTGCTCACCCAGGCGCAGTCGCGCGGGCGCTCCTGCTTGGAGTACAGGGCGCGCAGGCACTCCTGGCGGTAGTACTCGGTGAGGCAGGCCTCCATTTCCGATGCGCAGCGCTTGCCGAGCATGGTTGTCGTTGAAAGTGGCTGGCTTCTGGTGGTGGCGCTACACGTGCCAATGGTGGCAAATTGCACAGTGAGAGTATTTCAGCCGCCGCCCGGTCGCATCTGCAGCAGCCCGTAGGCGACTTGCCGGCCAGCAGGTCTCGTCGCTTGTGGCGTGTACGGAGACTTTGCCTTTCCAGCCGCTTGCCCCGAACGTGCGCGAGACCCGACTGGACGTTACTCGCCGCAGAAACAGTTGAAGCGGCCCTGTCTTTTCGGCACACTAGGCTTGCCCCCGCTATATCCAGCATTTAACTTGTGCAAGGGGGACAATTACTTCAGCATTTGCTTGGGCGGCATTTGGCTTGGCACAGCATGTGGCCTCTCTTGGTCATAGCCGCCCACAAGCTCGCGGCGCCGCATGTTTGTAATAAGACTCCGAGGGGTGAGAACGGAGGAATGGACACGCACGACAACCGGCGCGTAGGGACCCGTTGGAGTGAAAATCCACCCACCTGCGCGCTGCAGACGAAAGCCGGAAGGCGACGGACGAGCGGTTTGCTTCAAGACGCACGACAGCCAGCGTCCGCACGCATTGCCAGCGTTGGAACGCCTCAGCCCCGTTCCACCGGTTCTCTGCGTATTCGCCTTCTTTTTTCGAGCGAACTCGGTGCTTTGGCCAACAAGCAGCCCCAGCTGGCTCCATGGCGGCGCCGAGCCAGAGTCAGAGCTGCCACGTAACGGCCCGCCGGGCTGATGCCAGCAGTTCTGGCCCAGCACAGGTTTCGCCTGCGCCGCGCAGTTTCCCCCAACCTTGGAGCGCCGGCGCCAACTGCTTCTACAGCACCGCAACAGAGACCGGGGAGGCAAACTTTTAAGACCAAATTTGGACTTGAGGCCGTGTCAATACACGTTTTCCTGCATTATGCATGACTACTGTACCGGTGCGGACTCCCAGCGGCGACAGCTCTTCTCGGTGATCCTTGTGTCGATTCGTACAGCAAAAAACTGCGAGGTTATCCACGCCAGAAGGAAGCAACGAAAGTGTTGCGGTAGCTGTCTCGAAACTCTCGCGCTTTGCTGTTGCGCTGTTGTCCCTAAAAAATGTGCAGGAAAAATCGATCTTCAGCTTTGCCTCGGTAAAGGTCCCAGCTCGGTGGGGCGATTCTAGGGGCTCCCATGACAGCTCCTTGCTCCTTGGAGAGGAGAAGCGGGCGAAGCCATATCAAGGCCGGCAGCACCAGCTGGTCAGTGAGCGTACGTAGGAGCTCGGCGGTGCGAGGATAAGGGAGCAACCTGAACACCGCGCGGTGCGCGGCGAACAGCTTGAAGGCTACTAAATCTCGCCATTGTTGACCAGGCAGCGTCGGGTAGTAGTCGCCGAAGTTGCTGCAGAGCACACCCGCCACAAACAGATTGCCCGTCATCGTGTACACCGTCTTGGCGCCGCGACGCTTGACGCGACTCAATCCGGTGACTCTGACCAAGCTGAACCCTGCAGCAGTGGGCTCCTCTTGACATGTCAGCTTACCGAACTTGCCATCGGGACAGCTCCAGCTGGCAGAGCTCGATGCGTTTCTGGCCGATTTTGATACGGTTTCGGTGTTGCTCTTCGGTGAGCAGGATTGAGTCGGCGATGGGGACCTTGACGGGCACGTCAAGAGCAGGTCGTTCACCCGCAGCTCGCTCGCTGGTTTCTGCGCCAGACTCGCCATCAGCAAGCGCGAATTGCGCCCAGTTTTGCTCTCTGGAAGATAGTACACGAGGTGCTCGGGGGTGAGCTGGAGCGCTTCAACAAAGTCCTGGTAAACATGCATATTACACACGTCACAGATGCCGGTCACACGTCACACATTTCAACAACGCAAAACGATCCGATCCTGGTCGCCCAGCACCAGGTAGAGGTGGCCACTGCGCCGCACCGCATGGGTGGCAAAGGTCTGGTCGGTACGCACAAACTGACCTCTTCATGCTCCATGCCTTCGTGCCTCACACTGATGTACTCGGTCTCGCCCGTCCGAAAGCTTTCGTGTGGAATGTAGTAGACGGTGGAGTACACGGACTTTCCAGCTTCATCAAGTGATAGCACGGAGTCTCCGATCTTTACGTCACCCAAACGTTTGGTCTTGCCATCGGCGACCACAACCGGTGCCGACTCGGGGAAGCAACTCGCTTCAAAAGGATACAACAACAAATTGTCAATTGGTACCAACCCCCATGAAAAAGCTGTGTAAGGTTGTCGGCACGTACTCGAGTCGATGATGGTGTAGCCAAGCTCACTATCGCAGAACGCCCCGGTCTTTCCGCTATTGCATAGGCAAGTACCGCCTTGCACGCACACACCTTCACCGGAGCAGATCTTGCCATCCCGCTCGCACAACACTACAAGACAGGTACAGTATTTTCAGTCATGACTGCCCTCGTGCAACTCCCCATGCACACTCAAATTGAGTTTGAGTGACTCAATGCAATTATACGCACTCCCGTCGCTGCTTCGAAAGACGTCGTTCACTTTCTGGGCGCCGACATTTCCAGCCAGGAGAAGAAGCGTCGGTACACTTGTGCTGTTCTGGTACCGAGCGTTTGGGTCTGTCTTGCATAGACCACACCCGTCCGGATAGATCACCCGGGTGATCATGGAGTTATTGAGAAGCACAGTGTGCTGTGCCGGGATTTCCGGCAAAGTTGTCGCTGGGTTACACACTGGAATGAGCTGGTTCGCGAGGCTAATCGTGCCGTCTTCGTTTGTGCAGGATTCGTGGCAATAGTACGCCCGAGTGACTTTGCGGTGAAAGGGTACAACCGAATGCCCCCATTTGCCCATGCATACTTGAGCGTTGCTCTGCGTCACCATACTCCACTCGGCTGTGGAAATACCTGAAGAATTGGAGCTTGCTGCAACCCACTCCACGCCATCGCGGGTGTACCACACATCCGAGAACGGGTACATTTTCTCGATACCATTGCCTACGATCCCTCCACCAAGCACCCACAGCCTTGGTCCAAGCTGAACGTCACCATTGCTTCTTGAATCAAACGACACGAGGGGGAACCACGCTCGAGCGTCCCATGGTGCTGCTTCGGCCAGCAGCTCCCAATTCCCCGCGGTGTCCATTCGCCACACGTCGCGCATACTTGTGACACGCCACCCGCCCATAAGAAATAGGAACTCTTTTCTGGATGCATCACCCTCTGTCGCGTTGGCCATGACCTCATGAGCAGCACACGCGTGGGCAGCTCTTGGTGACCAGGGGACATTACTCTGTTGCTCCCACGTTCCTGCAAGGACCGACGAAGTGGACCAAACCTCATTGTTCATCGGACTCCCACCAAGTACCCAGAGTTTGCTGTCGAACACTACCGAGCAGTGGTAGCCTCTGCCTGCCCAGGGAACTGTTGCAGTCGCCTCCGTCCAAGAAACTGCATGCAAAATGGTACAGCATTGAGTTATATACGTACCCTAAAAAAACATTCGTGAAAATGCCTACCTCCGTCGGTGGTCACCCAGACATCGGTCGCCGGCTCAGGTGAAAATCCCCCGAGCAGTGTAAGTCGCTCAACTTTGTCCTTGGAATCGGTGAATGTAACCAAGGAGTGTCCATAACGTCGGCGAAATGGGGCTTCCTCCAGCACCTCTGTCCACTCAATGCCATCAGAGGACGATACGACATCCGAGCGCGTTGCGGTGTACTCCAGACGCCTCGTGTAGTATGATGCCGATACGCCACCAACAATCCAAATTTTGTCTGCGAAAGCTACTGCTGCATGAGCTGCAAATCAACATCAGACATGGAGTTAGCTTCGATCTCCGTTATCGAAAGCACTTATCGCCTCGATAGCTTACAGTCGCGCGAAAACGTTAGCTCGGATAACAGCGACCAACGAGTAATGGCGTCTTGCTCAGCCACCGTAGAATTGCACTGGAGCGCTGTCGTAATAGTGCTCGCGGCCTCTGTGCATGCTACAAACGCTAGACACAGAACCAGAAATCCTAGCGATTGCCGTCGCCTTGCAGTCGCCGCCATGATAAGGATATTTAAATCACTTGAGAGGACGCGACGCTTGACACGGAATGGCCTAGAGGAATAATGAATTCTTGAGGATATTCTAGCTGTGAAAATGCAGTTCATAATGCACCCCACAGTTCAATGTTTCGCCGTCTCTGCTCTTGATTCCAGCATCTTCTTCGTGGGGCAGCGCTGACTACGCCGGAGTTACCGTGCGTGATGATAAGCAACCAGCTCAGTTCAACTAGTACTGAATCCGTGAGTCTGAAGCTCGTGAAGTGCCGAAAGTTGCCATGCTTTCGGAAAGTAGAAGGTCTTCCTCGGAGTATGCTGAGCGGGAAGAGGTGACGGGTACATGGTGTCAGCACTTAAAGCGAGTCACGGCGAAAGCTGGTTGGTGGAATCAAGACGACGGCGTGTGCACCGAACTCACCCCCGTCGGAATACCCGATCTGATCTGTGCAGTTCTGTCGCTCCTTTCGAGCTTCGGGTGAGTCGGTCTCGTCAGTAATCTTGGACTGCAGGATTTCCTCGACGATGTCTTCTAAAGTCACTAAACCTTTCAACTCGTAGAACGGATCTCCCTGAACACAGGCGCAACGACTTTAAGAAGGCGGCGTTCCGACTCGATGCTATCAAAATGGCAAACGTACCGGGCCAGAATTATTGACGTCGTAGACGAGTGCCATGTGGGTGCTGCCCATTTTGAACACGCTGAGCACCTCGCCAAGCTGTGCGTCAAGCCAAATACGGTGGGCTGAGACCGCGAAAACGCGCGCGAACGCAAGTAGCGGCACGTCTTGATTCGGGTCCACATAGATCAGGTCCTTGGTGAAGATGATGCCCACCACGTCGTTCGAGTCCTTATTCCATACAGGAATGCGACTGTATCCGCTGTTGTAGATCATCTTGAGCGTGTCCAAGCTGAGTGTCGTACAGGCGTGCGGAGGGAGACAACACCAAAGAACAGAATAGTCAGCGGTACCAGGTTAAGGAATCAAGCAGTAGGAAGACGCAAGCAGTAAATAAGCAACGCTATACAGCATTTCAACGTAGGGAAGGATATCGGAAGCGAGAAGAGTTTGTCCGCCGGAATCATGATGTCGCTGACGACCTTGTTCTTGTAGCTCATCGCGCCACGCACAATGTACCCTTCTTCAGGGTGCACGATCTTTTGCCTTACATGGATCTCCACGAGTTTCTGGAGCTCTCGTTTGGTGAACATGGTGCCCACGTCCTCTCCGACCGTGCGGTCCAGCACGTAGCTCACGGGTTTGGCGAAGATGTAAAGCGTGAGTAGCAGCACCCGCACAACAGGCACAAAGGCCGAGCCAATGGTCAGGGCGTGGCGAGAGCACAGCGACTGCGGGACGATCTCGCCGAACAGGACGATGAGGATCGTGGACGCGAAGAAGCCCACTAGGCCACTGGTCAAGTCCGCCATGAGGATCGACAGCAGGCTGTTTACCGCCACCGTGGTCAGTACCAACGTCGTGAGCAGCAAGTTGCTGTCCACCCGGACCGGCAGGATGCGCTTGGCCGCCTTGGCCTTCTTCATCTCGTCCTGGGTGGCTCCTTGACGGTCTCCAGCCCTCACCACCACGTCCAGACTCACTTTGTCCAGGGACATGAGCCCCAGCGTGAGCCCCGACGAGATGGCCGACAGGACGATGAGCACCACGATGGCTACGTAGTGGACGGCCCGGATCATGTCCGAGCCTCCTGCGTCCGCACTGGAGTCTGCACTGCCACTAGCTTCGTCATGGACGACGTCCGTGATGCGCCGCGCCACGAGGCTCGTCGAGGCCGCGCGGAAGAGCAGCGCCGTCATGGAGGAGGCCACGGCCGGAGGTGTGAGCGTCCAGAGGACGAGCGCGGAGCGCCACATCGACAAGCGTGCAGACGAATGAGCTGCTGTAATGGGTTCGACGCGAATGGTTTGTATGCACGTTGAAGAGTGAGCTGAAGTTGCATAATCTATTTTTGTCCTCCTCAAGATATACTTTTCGGAAAACTGCCGAAGACTCTGCGGACTGAGGGAGGTATCACGGCAATGTGTATTGAAATGAGTTTAAGAATAAAACATTTTCGGCTTGTGCTGCGTGGCGGGTACTAGGCGTACCAGTACCCGGCCTGCACCATGACCTCCGGGTAGAGGTTGTGCCACTCCTGCACCAACGGCTCGTACAGCTCCGGGTGCGAGTGCTGGAAGGCCGCAGGGTCCTCGGCGAAGCAGACGAAGATCGTGGCGACCGAGCTGTCGATGACGGCCAGCGGCGTGACGGCAACGCCGATGCCGACCACGAGCCCCAGGATCGCTAGGAATGCCGTGCTGTTCTGGAAGGTGACTGCGTTAGTCGTCTCGGCAATCAGCGCGCCGACACCAGCACAGATGAGACCTGCGTGAGGAAGTAACAATTAGCACCATCGATCATATTTTAAACACGTACTGTCAATAGGGCAGACGTACCAACGCCCAGAGCTGCGAAGCCAAGCACGTTGCCGATGAGATCGTCGTTGATGATCGCATCGAAGCCGCGCTGTTTGAAAAGCTGGAACACGGCCTTGCCGGCCTGTGTGAACTTGTAGCCGTAGATGCCGACGTAGACGTACGCCCAGCGGTTGAAGTACTCCATGAGCGACTGCAGGCAGCCCAAGATGCACTCGGCAAAGCACGCCAACGCACTTCCGTCCTGGCGACCGCTCTCCGCCAATGCACGAAGTGCTTGCAGGAAAGCAACAATAAGCGAGCCGAAGCAGATTGATCCAAATGACGTTGTGGTGCTGCGCTTCAGCGAGGCACTCGTGGCACCACCCGACTCGGCGTTGTACCAGAACGTGGCGACGGTGCCCGCGACAGTGGTGTGAGCGATGTTCTTGAAAACCTGCAGACCCCAGTAGAACGACAGCAGCAGGAAGAAGTACGCGACGTAGGATCCCCCCGACTGCTTGTAAGTAGACCGCGTGGACGTAGTACTGTTGCTGCTCGCGGAACTCGGATTGTCCTCCGCAATCTTGTTTGCAACCCCCAGTAGTGCCATGGCCCAAATCACCACCCACGCGATCTGCACGATAGTAAAAACAATGGACACGATGTACGTGGACCAGTGCTTGGCGATGGCTCCTTCAGCCACGCGCAAGTTAGCGACTGCGAACGGGATGCGATGCTGCACGGCGCGCGCGTAGCAGAGATTCAACAGGGCAATAATGACGCCGATAATGGCGATGAAGATGTTGCCGATGATGAATCCGTAGGCCACCAGCGCGAACGAGATGCCCACGTTGAACCACAGCACGAACAGGATCATGACGCGCGCGTAGGCCACGATGAGCTTGACCATCAGCAGGGCCAGCACCATGGACACGACGGCCATGCCCACGGCGATGCCCACCACGACCTTCGTGTCGTCGCCCGACAGCAGCTCGCTCGAGTTGTTGTCCGGGTCTGTGAGCGTCTTGGCACCCCACAGCACCATCAGCGCGATGATGACACCCACATTGAGCACGAACAGGAGCGCGAACGGCCAGTCCTGGCAGCCGGCCTTGGTCTCCGCGTTCTTCTGCTCCCTGCAGCCATAGAACACACGAGATGAGTGACCCAGGGTATTGCATATTGAGGTAGACCGCTACGGAGACGCACGGCTTAATGGGGTCCACATCCGGAGCACTCGGGACGTGCGTCGCCTCGCCCGTGTACCTGCACGCAAGAAGAGACGAGGGTCAGTTGGCTTGCTGGTGCACGAGAGCGCCATTATGCGGACCCGCACCCGTACGGCTGGTTAAACATGGCGCCCGGGGATCTGTTCGTCTTGTGGTGTTCCTTCCTTCCTTCCTCGGGGTGAATATCGCCACGACTCGACGGATAGTTTTCTGCGGGACAAAAATGGGATGGGTTGCCTGGTCGAAATTATGGTCTGGGTGGGTGCAAAAATCCAGGACTATTCGAGAACGCAAAATGTAGACACTTCTGTAGTGGTGTGTACAGTAGTGACCACCTGAGGAGGGAAGTGCGTTCTGGAGCTCTCGCATTTCCAGCGGAGGCGCAAGTTCTCTCTTTTCTCCGCCAAATGTGTACTCAGTTGTAGTGGCAATCGCCCACTGGCGCTGCTATTAGCTTGGTACAAGACCTTGGTAGACTGTTTGAGCACCGCAAGAAGGCTAATGTTTACCAGTGTTCTGACATCGTGCGTTTTGACGCCGTTTTGCCTGCAGTTGGCGCTACCAACTCGACAGTAACTGGCAGTAACTGCCAGTTGCTGCAGCTATTGCTATGAACTTCAATGGTTGCTGGGTCGGATTGCCCAACGAAGCACACATGGTCCACTGGTACAGCGCCACCAAGTGGTGCTTCACTCGATGGTGCAGACACCGTCGATCACCACGGTTGCCCACAGGACAAGCAGAAGGTTGAAGCTGCCCCCCAAAAAGTGGTAAGGTCTACTGCCCCAGTCTGTCACAAAATGTGGTCTTCGCCACAATCCCCACAAAACCTGACACCGAAAAATCCACTCTTTCGTCTGATCTCTCATTTCCCATCCATCGTCGTTGACATGTTTCAGATCCGCGTCGAGGCCGCCGACATGGCTGAGGAAGAGGAAGCCAAGACCGAGGAGCCGTCGCTCGAGGGCGCGCAGGAGATGCAGGGTGCGTCCTTCCTGGCCGGAAACCCGCAGGTGCGCGTGACCACGGGCAGGCTGCGCTTCTACCGGGCGGACAAGCCCTACTCGTCCGCCTCCAGCGCCAGTGCCAGCCAGCAACTGCCTAGCGAGCGCAGCACGTTGGTCTGCGTGGTGACGGTGCCGTCGCACATGTCGCCCGTGGAGATCCTCGAGTTCCTGGCCAGTTTCCGGGAGGACATCGCGCTCGTGCGCATCCTCAAGGACCCGGAGCGCAGCAACTGCATGGTGCTCATGCAGTTCAACTCGCAGGAAAGAGCGGACCAATTCTTCCAGGTACGGTAGCAAAATAAAACTGCGCTGCATTATTGTGATTGTACTTATGTGTATTTGCTTCTTCTTTTTTGTCTTATTTGTACCAGGACCATAACGGCAAGTACTTCAACTCGATCGAGCAGGAGCGGTGCAAAATTGTGTTCGTAAGGAGCATCGAGTTTGATCCCGTGGTGAGCGGAGACCACCCGGACTGTGACGCATTGGAGGAGAAACATGCAGATCAAGAGGACGTTGCTGCTGCTGCGTCGGCATTGAGTCCTCGGTCGGAGAGAAGAGCGAGCAGTGCTCAGATGAGGAAGTTGTTCCCACCCCCACCGGCCGGAATGACGGAGATCCCGACGTGTGCGGTCTGTCTTGATAGACTGGACGCGTCGGCCTCGGGGATTTTGACGACGCTGTGCAACCACTCGTTCCATTGTGACTGTCTCTTCCGGTGGGAAGGATCGAGCTGTCCTGTGTGCCGGTACAGCCACGGTGATATTGGTTCGTCGTGTGAGGTGTGCGGTACGACTGAACACCTTTGGATTTGTCTGATCTGCGGCCATGTGGGCTGTGGTCGCTACTCTGGAGAACATGCCAAGGAACATTACCAGGAGACGCTGCATACGTACTCGCTGGAGCTGGAGACGCAGCGTGTGTGGGACTATGCCGGTGATGGATATGTGCACCGATTGATTTTGAACAAGCAAGACGGTAAGTTCGTGGAGTTTCCGAGCCCAAACAATCTTAGCGGAGAGCGCTCGCAAGACCCACCTTCTACTTCCGCTGAGGAAGAAGAAGGGGAGCACCGTAAACTCGAGAAGCTTGCAGTCGAGTACAACTTTTTGCTGAAGAGGTAGCTACGCTTGCTCCTGATTGCCGAAATATCTTCGTAGGTCTGACCTTCTCTTTGTATCTGCCTACCCTCTATCCATAAGTCAATTGGAGGAACAACGCCTCTATTACGAGCGATTGCTTGCACGCGTAGAAGAAGGTGAGAGCCGGCAGCTGCTAAATGCACATGAGCACGAGCGCAAACAGCTCAGGAAGGCAAATGCAACTCTAGCGGAAAAGACCAAGAAGCTTGAGGAGGAGCTGACGTTTGTCAGGTGACAGTAGAGTACAGGACCGACCGGCTTACTGCTGCAGACATTTGCGAACTAATGCACTGTGTATTTTCATGCAATGCAGAGAACTGAACAAGTCACTGATCGAAAACCAGAAGCAGTGGAAGGAGCGCGTGCGGATGTTAGAGGAGCAAAACACACGAATTGAACAGGAGACTGAGCTGCGCATTGGCGATTTAGAGGGTCAGGTTCGCGATCTCATGTTCTATTTAGACACGCAGACCAAGGTCGAGCAGAGTGCACACCGCGAGGATATTCTGGTACGCGTACCCTGTTTTCTCGATTTAAGGAATTCACAATGCTAACACACTTACTGCAGGGTGGCACAATCGAGATCGAATCCAAGCCGGCGGCAGCCAAGGAATCCACCTCGACAACGTCGTCATCCAGACGAAAGAAAGGCAAGAAGAGATAGAAATGCGTACTAGGTAGCTTGGAAGCCTGGATGTTAGTATAAAAGGGCTGTGGCGCAGAGATCTCCATTTCGTGTTGGTTTGTTGCCTCGCCTTACTTATATGTACTGTACTTCGACGTATATCAGTACTGAAATGGGCAACTGGAATGGGAGGCGACGCAGGAGAGCTTCACCATCGCGTCCTATGCGTGAAAATACAGTGTCGAAGAGTAGCGTGCAGTGTTCTGGAAACTTGCTAGGGACTACTTTTAAGATTAAAATCGCTCGCCCGCGCGTCTGTGTTTCCTGAACTTTCAATGAACTTTCAAATATATGAAATTTTGTATGGGATATGTTGAAGCGCTCCATTCGACAACATTCGACTCCTTTCTAGAACCGCCACGCAAGTATATGAAATTTTGTATGGGACATGTTGAAGCGCTCCATTCGACAACATTCCATTGACACTTCAACGTACCCACACAAACTAGCTCCTCCAAAGTGATCCTCTTACACGACCATTAATGAATTTGCTACGAACAACGCAAGCAAGCAACCGACATCAAGGACATACCCAAGCAACTCAGTCACAACCATGTTTAGCTCGTGGGATCTCGTGCAACCGCACTTCTGGTACCCTATGTCGTCGCTAGAGCAGTCCATGATGGAGCTCGAGCAGATGAGCGACACGATGACGCGGCCGCGCTTCCTGTTCGGCATGCCCCGCGAGGTATTGGGGGAGCCGAAATACGGGGAGGAGGAACAGGACTCGGACGACGATGACGACCTTTTCGTAGACCTGCCGGTGGTGGCGCGCAAGTACATGCCGGCGGAGTTCCAGCTCGAGGTTGCCCCCGAGGTAGCTCCAGAGGACAAGAAGGCTAGCAATGCCAACTCGAACACTGATACCAGCACCGACATGGACGTCGACGATGAAGACAGAACAGAGGTGCATCATACTACAAGCCAGACCAAGGCCACAAACAAGACCGAGGGCGAGACGAAGGGCGTGAAGTGCCACAACAAGAACACAAAGCACGACAAGCTCCGCAAGCACTTGTACAAGGTCGCTCCGACTACCGAGCGCAAGGTCGCCCCCAAAACCGGCGCGGAAGGCCCCACTTACTCGACCTACTCGTTCAGCAACTCGTCCGTAGTGGACGACGATGGTCGTCGAGTCACGACCACGCGTCGCCGCTACGAAGACTCAAGTGGTCGACTAAAAGCTGTGCACGAGCGCGAGATCGACGGCAAGAAGATGCGCGCGACTTGGAGCCGTCAGAGTACGGAGGACGAAGGAAAGCACAAGTCAATCTGCTCAAGCGGCAGCCCGGAGGAGTTCGAGGCGCTGTGGCAGCAGACGCCGTTCGGCGAGGCGCAGAAAGAGACGGTGAAGGGCCAACTGCAGTCGGAGTCGGCTGTAGAGCGAGATGGCGTCGACGGCGGCAGAACTTGAAGACACCACGATGGAGGAGGGCTAAAATGAAATCGTCGGTGAAGAAGAACGATACGGGCAAAAAGAGAGATGAAGCATCATCGGAGAACACTGACAATCGTGAAGAAGAAAAGTAGGAGATGAAAGACGATCATTGATATTTAGTCTACTGGAAGGCATTTATTTGCCACAATTGAATTTTCAAATACAAGTAGGTTCTTTCGTCCAAACAAAACGACACCAATGCTCGGCAAACTAATATCTCCTCGGTGCTCAGGTGATGACTACAATATTCTCGTCAAGCCATTTCGGTTATCTGCTGTTGGCCGTTCGTCCGTCTTCTGAAGGAAGAGGATCGCACCAAGAGAGCATCGATAAACGAGGGCGAAATTGGCAACTTTACACTGTTTTTGTCCCCTCAAATCGATCATGGCGCGCAAGGCGGCGGCGTCCCCGCCAACGCTTCGCCGCAACGGAGCGCGTATCCGCAAGGCGCTAGAAGCCTGCAACCTCGCCGAGCACTCGCAGCAGCTGGTGCGCCGCTCACCGCCTCTGCGTGTCCTCGGCCTGGACGTCAACACCAACAGCACGGGGTTCGCCGTCGTGACGGAGCGCGGCCGCGTGTGTCGCTGGGGCCACATCCCCACGGCGCAGTTCGCCAGCGCCGACGTGCTGCGCATCGGCGGGGCCGTCGACGAGTTCCTAGCTTCTGTCCAAGCCGCTGAGCAGCAGCAGCAGCCGGGGGCTCAATGGGTCGTGGGCATCGAAGCGTTCATGCGGATGTTCCGCTCCGGGCGCTTCCACAACGCCGGCATCTTCCAATTGGCGCAGCTCAACGGCATCGTGTCCTTCGCCTGTTGGAAGCGCTTCGACGTGTTGCCGTTGCACACGCACCCGTCGGCTGCTCGCGGGCTCTTCGGTCTCAGTGCACCGACGTCCACGTCGGCGAGCAGCAAGAAGGGCAGCATCAAGCACCAGGTCATGAGTTTCTTGGAGCAGCAGGAGCCCGAGCTCACGCAGGCAGCAGGTCAGGACACAGCGGCATCTGAAGCTCTGCCGAGCTTCGAGCGGATGCGAACCGGCGCGCTGGCCGACTCGGCCTTCGACATCGCCGACGCCTACGTGATCGCGGCGTATACGCGCTGTGCGCACTTCCAGACGCAGCTCCAGGTGCAGCTACCGCAACTTGCTACCGACTTTTCGAAGCGATACCTGGAGCTGACACATGCAGCGGCAGCTAAGACGAAGAAGAGCTCCCCGGAGGTGGAGGCTCTTGAGATCATGGACGAGACGGAGAAGACTACGTACACACGTGATCTGTATGCGTTCGGCTTAGAGAACTGGTTCAAAGAGCACAACGCGTGTTTCATGACGACCAAGCACAGTAGATAAGAGGAAGGCAGGTGGCTAGATAAAAATGGCCGTGTTGATAGGACTAGCTTCTTCTTAGTCTACTTCACGAAATACTCACTGCATGAGACGCGCACACTGCTTCCCCATGCGAGCTTCATTGACAATGCGCTTAGTGGAACTCGTGCACGTCCGTCCACGCGTCCTCCTCCTTCTCGCGCTTGTAGTAGTCGAACAGACTGTCGGGCTCAAGGCCAAGCATGGGCTGGTCCTTGTGGATGGCCATGGCCTCCACGAAGAGCTGCACCAGGCTGATGTTCGTCAGCAGCGGGATGGAGAAGTCCACCGCCGTACGACGGATCTGGTAGTTGTTCTCCGTCTGCTTGCTCTGGCTGTTGGGCAGGTTCACCACCAGGTCGATCTTGCCGTCCTTGATTAGGTTCAGGATGTTGTTAGCGCTGTCGCCATCCGACGGGAAGTCCACCTTCGTAGACGGGATGTCGTACTTCTTCAGGTACGCGTGCGTCTTCTCCGTCGTGAAGAGGTTGTAGCCCAGTTCGTGCATCTTGTACGCAGCGTGCACAAAGTCCTCCGAGAACTGGTCCTGCATCGACAGCAGGATGTTCTTCTCCGGCAGCTCGAAGTTCGACGAGATCAGCGCCTTCAGGAACGCCTCAGCGCGGTTCTTGCCGAAGCAAGCCACCTCACCCGTCGAAGCCATCTCGACGCCGAGCAGCGGGTCAGCGCCACCCAGGCGAGTGTACGAGAACATCGGCGACTTGATACCGACGTAGCCCTCGGGGCGCTTGGGGCCGTCAAGAGGAGGCAGGTTGTCGTTCTCAGTCGACTCGCCCACCATCACCTTGGTGGCAGCGTTGATAAAGTCAGCACCTGTCGTCTTCGACACGAACGGGAACGAACGCGAGGCACGCAGGTTGCACTCAATCACGCTCACGTCAGCGCCCTTAGCCAGGAACTGTGCGTTGAACGGACCCGAGATGTTCAGCGCCTTCGCGATCTTCTCGGCGTTACGCTTGATCTGGTTCGTATAGAACGAGCTGGCCTCCACAGGCGGCAACACCAGCGTGGCGTCACCACTGTGCACACCGGCGTTCTCGACGTGCTCCGAAATGGCAGCAGCGATAACCTTGCCGTCCTTGGCCACAGCATCAAGCTCAAGCTCCTTGGCACCCTCCACGAACTTCGTGATAACAACGGGGTGGTCGGAAGACACAGCAACGGCCTGGTTTAGCACGTTGTCCAGCTGCTCAAAGTTGAAGGCAACATTCATGGCAGCACCACTCAGCACGTACGACGGACGCACCAGCACGGGGTAACCCACGCGCTCAGCGAACTCGCGAGCAGCATCATGGCTCGTCAGCTCTTTCCAGGCCGGCTGAGGCACACCAGCCTCGTCCATCAGCTTCGAGAACTTGAAACGGTCCTCAGCACTGTCAATCATCATCGGGTGCGTGCCCAGAATCTTCACGCCAGACTTGTGCAGCGGAAGCGCGAGGTTGTTCGGGATCTGCCCACCCACGGACACCACAACACCCTGAACGCCCTCACGGTCGTTGACGTCCATCACACGCTCCTTCGATAGCTCCTCGAAGTACAGCTGGTCGCACTCGTCGTAGTCCGTGCTCACCGTCTCGGGGTTGTAGTTGAGCATCACAGCACGGTAGCCAAGCTTGCGGAGCGTACGGATGCAGCTCACAGCGCACCAGTCGAACTCGACGGAGCTACCAATACGGTAGGCACCGCTGCCCAGCACCATCACACCGTCATTCGGCTCCTGCGCAGGCACATCGTGCTCCGTACCGTTGTACGTCATGTACAAGTAGTTGGTCTGAGCCGGGTACTCAGCAGCAAGCGTATCGATCTGCTTCACAGCAGGCACGATGCCAAGCTCCTTACGCTTGGCACGCACCTCGTCGTCCGTGCAGCTGAACATGCGAGCTAGCTGCCGGTCCGAGAACCCAAACTTTTTGGCCTCGACGATCTCGGGAGCCGTCACCTCGCTCAGCTTCTTGCCGGTCATGTTCACATCGCAGTCGCAGATAGCCTGCAGACGGCTCAGGAACCAAGTGTCAATCTTGGTGATCTCGTGCACCTGCTCAATCGACAGCAGACCAGTCTTCAGGGCCTGCGCGATCTGGTAGATACGACGGTCGGTCGGCTTGCCAAGAGCCTTCACAAGCTCGTCGCGCGTCAACTCGTTGTAACGCGGCTCGAAGCCCTCGTTTGAGGGTTCCACCATACGGATCGCCTTCTGGATCGCCTCCTCGAAGGTACGGGCAATCGACATCACCTCACCCACACTCTTCATCGACGAGCCAATCTCAGTGCTGACGTTGTCGAACTTGGCCAGATCCCAACGCGGCATCTTGGCAACACAGTAATCCAGCGAAGGCTCGAAGCAAGCAGTCGTGCTCTTGGTCACCGAGTTCTTCAGCTCCGGCAGGTTGATGCCCAGAGCAAGCTTGGCAGCCACGAAAGCAAGCGGGTATCCCGTCGCCTTCGACGCCAGAGCGCTCGATCGCGACAGACGCGCGTTCACCTCAATGATGCAGTACTCCTCCGACTCGGGGTCCAGGGCGTACTGGATGTTGCACTCACCGACAATGCCAAGGTGACGCACGACCTTCAGAGCAGTCTCACGCAGCATATGATACTCGCGGTTCGACAGAGTCTGCGAAGGCGCGATAACGATCGACTCACCCGTATGAATACCGAGAGGATCGAAATTCTCCATATTGCAGACCGTCAGACAGTTGTTGGCGGCATCACGCACCACCTCGTACTCAACTTCCTTCCAGCCCTTCATGGAACGCTCCACCAGAATCTGGGGGCTACCCGAGAAGGCCTGCTTGGCCATCGTGCGCAGGTGAGCCTCGTCGTCGCAGATACCGGAGCCAAGACCGCCAAGCGCGAACGCAGAACGGATCATCACCGGGAAGCCGATGTGGTACGCAGCCTTGACAGCGTCCTCCACGGACTCCACGGCCTCACTCTGAGCAATCTTCTCGTTGATTTCAGCAAGCTTGTCGTTGAACAGCTCACGGTCCTCGGTGTAGTTGATCACATCGATCTGCGTACCCATGACCTGCACGCCGTACTTCTCGAACACGCCGCGCTTGTCGAGCTCCATGCCGCAGTTAAGCGCGGTCTGGCCACCCATCGAGATAAGGATACCATCGGGGCGTTCGCGCTTGATGACCTGTTCCACGAAGTCGGGGTTCACCGGGAGGTAGTACACGTTGCTGGCCTGAGCCTCGCTCGAGCGGTCAATGTTCGTCTGCACGGAGGCGATGTTGGGGTTGATCAGGATCGTCTCGATGTTTTCCTCCTTCAGAGCCTTAATGGCCTGAGAACCAGAGTAGTCGAATTCACCAGCCTGGCCAATGGACAGACCACCAGATCCGAGCACCAGCACCTTCTTCACCTTCGGGCGCTCAATGTTGGGGCGCTGCACCAGGCTAGTGATCGGCCCCTTCTCCTTGGTGCGCACGGCGTCAAGGAAGGTGTCGAAGAGGAACTCCGTGTCCGTGGGGCCACCAGCGTGCTCCGGGTGGAACTGCGCCGTGAAGTACGGCTTGGACTTGTGGATGATACCCTCGTTGGTGCCGTCGTTGAGGTTCACGAAAAGCTCCTCCCAGTCGCTGGGCAGGGTCTTGCCGTCCACGGCGTAACCGTGGTTCTGGGCGGTGATGTAGCTCTGGCCGGTCTTGAGGTTGTGCACGGGCTGGTTCTGGCCACGGTTGCCGAACGGCAGCTTGTACGTGTTGGCGCCAGCGGCCAGACTGAGCAGCTGGTTGCCCAGACAGATACCGAAGATGGGCTTGACGTTGTCGCCCTGCAGGGCCAGCGCCTTCTGGAGCTGCGCAGTCGTCTCCTTCATGATGGCCGGGTCACCGGGGCCGTTGGAGATGAAGAGGCCGTCGTACCAGCCGATCTCGGACGAGATGTCGTGGTTCCACGGCACGCGCTTGACCTCAGCACCGCGCTTGACGAGCTCGCGGATGATGTTGTACTTGATACCGCAGTCGACGGCCAGGATCTTGAGCGGGTTGCCCTTGCCGTAGGTGATGACCTCCTTGGTGGAGACGAGCGCGGCCAGGTTGGCCTCGTTGACGTCGACGAGGGCGGGCGGGGCGCTGCCCTCGACGATGATGCGGCCGGCCATGGCGCCGTGCGCGCGGATCTTCTTGGTGATGGCGCGCGTGTCGATGCCGGCGATGCCGGGGATGCCCTCGCTCTCGAGCCACTCCGAGAGCGACTGCGCGGCGTTCCAGTGGCTGTGGTGGGACGAGTAGTCCTGCACGACCATGCCGGCGGCGTGGATGCGGTCGGACTCGATGTTCTTGTTGAGCCCGAACTCGTCCAGCGCCTTGGTGTCGGGCACGCCGTAGTTGCCGATCATGGGGAAGGTCATGTTGAGGATCTGGCCCTTGAAGGACGGGTCCGTGAGCGCCTCCGGGTAGCCCACCATGCCCGTGGTGAAGACCACCTCGCCGGCCATGGACTTCTTGGCGCCGAAGGACACGCCGTGGAAGCGCGTGCCGTCCTCGAACTCGAGCACGGCGGGCGTCTCGAAGCGCGGCGCATTGCGGCGGTCCACCTTCTCGCGCGCGGACACCAGCAGGCGGCTGCCGCTGGCCTTGTGCAGCGGCACGCGGCGCTTCACCGAGTGCGACAGGCGAAGCATCCTGTCCTACAATCGATCAATCACTCGAGGAAGGCGAAGGCGCGGAGGGGGAGGGGAGCGAGTGGCTCTTGTCCGCGACGCTTCCAGTTGGGAAATGGCGCTCCGGATCCAACGCGGGTCAAAGGGCAGGATGAAGCGGCGGCTGGCAAGATCGCGGCCGTACGTGGCCGTCGTGCATAGAAACAACAAGCTGCGGAGCGCCTACTGCCGCCCCGCGTGAAGCCAAGCTGCGCACAAATAAATCCTGGGCAGAGACAGGCAGTGTCCTCACACGAGAACGAGCCACGAGCTCCGATCCGCGTGGTCAACGGCAACGGGGGCAACTTGACCTCGGCCGCGTCACTGTAGTACCAGCCATAATAGTCAAAGCGCGAGTCCGCAGCAAGAATGCGACGCGGCAGCGCTTGCCCGTCGCGGGTGTCTTTGTACTGCTCCATGGGCCATGGACGCTTGCACACGAGCACTTCAAGGTGGCGGCATAATTTTGTCCAGATGTATGTTGGCATGACGCTTGCACGCGAATGCCGTGTTCCGAGTTTTACGCAGAGAGCGGCGGGGATGGCGACCAGCGAGCCGGCGAGATGCTGCTTCTCAGGCTCGCTTTGAAAGGCCGCGTCATCTTGGTGCGCTCGTGCGCTCGTGCGCTCGACGGAGAGCTTCTTCGCCATTCCCCGAGCGGCATGCCATGCACGCACGCTCAGAGCTGATAACCGGGTCTGGCCTTCCGCCGACGAGCAAGCTACGCCGCGCTCTTGCCGCCACGAGAAGTTTCACCTGCCCGGGGCTCCATCATCATGATGTTGAGAGGCAGCCCGAAATGGGCCTCCGCGCCATTCATTTGGCTTCCAAGGGAGATGGGCAGCTGGTCCAAAGTACGCGGCCGGGGCTCTATAGCCGGAGCCCACGCACCTACTGGTCGCTACCAGCCAATCGTACGCAAGCAAACTGCTCTTCTGCGAACTCCTGCACGAGCATCTCCTGTCGAACCGCACTTATAGATTTTTCGAACACAAATATAGCCATTTTGCCTATATAGTATATCTTGATGATACTATAGTACTGATAAAATACTATTATTAACAAAGCGAAGAGGTATTACGCAGACCGGCTAACTATATTATCGGCATCGCCGACACGTGTCATGTTATGAAGCAAATACCGGCACGTGCCTGGAATATGAATGCATCAGAGATATTCTGATACTGTTCTGGGTACTAAGGCTGGGGCTCCATCAACCAAAAATATGCTGGTTCAATCAGGTGCCTTGGAAATTAGGTGCAGGGGTTGAGGAAAAATACCAAATCGGCCAAAATGTCCGTCCGAATCTTAAAAAATAGCATATACATCCCCATTTGACCCTCATTCCGCCCCTTGCTAAAAAAAACAACCGCCGCATTAGAGAGGTTTCGAGCGGTCACCCTCACATTTATGTTTAAAACACAATTTTCTCTAACCCGGCAGAGCAAATTCTGATGGAACTCGCAAATGTGCGGATTCCACACCTCTACCCTCACACTCTAGCTCGCCGGCTGCCGCTGCGGCGTTCCTCACGCCGCTCGATGCTCCCTGCTGAATC
>JAGDFM010000153.1:0-11212 GCA_019155715.1 Phytophthora pseudosyringae | reverse complement strand
CAGCTGCTTATTGTACTTTTCCGATGTGAGGGTCGTCGAAACCTCTCCGTAGTTTTCATTAGCCTTACCCTCACACTGAAGCAGGTGAGGGAAAAGTGAAGGTGGTGCTTGCTTCGAAACCTCTCTATTGTTTATTATGCGATAGCACCAAAATCACGGAGTCGATATATTATATTATGACAAATACAACGTAATACTCGCAACGACCTCTCCTCTGCCACCGTAACCGATGGTGTTTTTGGTTTGTATCCCAATTGAGTTATGCTGGCTACCTACAGTACTTGCATTCATGTACACTATTAAACGATTCCACTATACTGCAGGTTTTAATCCGATATTTTGCTACCAGATAGTAACCAGTGCTGGACAGAAAATATTCAGGCGAACGTGCATCGATAAGAGGTCTCGACAGCGTCTCTCAACTATTCAATCGACGAATCACCCAATGGGGAAGGTTTATCAGCTGTAAAACGAGTCTACATCCGTACCGGTACTATGTTATCAGTAGTATTTATTCGATACCATAGTAATATTAAGATACCATGTAAATTGTAACATTAATAACAATAGTATACGTGAAATGCTTTTCTCGTGGGGTATGATATGCCAAATAGCAGTTTCTAACCACCGGTTGCCGTGCTACGCACACTCGAAGAGTCCTTCCTTTGGAGCAGCGATCTTCCTTACCCCGCAGCAAGTATGTGGCGCTCCGTGGCCAAGCAGATGCCGGCGTTGACCCGCGCTTCGGCGCGCAGCTCACAGGCTGTGGCGATGTCCGCCGCCGCCTCGCGCGCGTGCTCAGCACCGTTTACCGCCGTTGCTGGCCTGCCGGCCTCGACCGCGTCGCTTCAGACCCGCGCGCTGTCGTCTAGGGCCAGCGACGACTACACGCTGAACCTGGCCAAGGTGCTAGCCCCGGAGAAGACACTGGAGGAGTTCAAGCAGCTGTATCGCACGCCGGGCGTGAAGCACACGACTGTCATCAAGATCGGCGGCGACGTGATCATCCACGAGCTGGAGACGCTCATCGAGTCGCTGCGCTTCATGAAGGACACGGGCCTGTTCCCCATCCTCGTGCACGGCGCCGGCCCGCAGATGAACGCGGAGCTGGACAAGCAGGGCGTCGAGCCCCAGTACGTGGGCGGCAACCGTGTCACGGACCAGACGACGCTCGACATCGCTAAGAAGATCTTCATCGACACCAACGCCACACTCGTGGCCGCCCTCAACAAGGCCGGCGTGCCCGCCAAGGGCATCACCAGCGGCGTCATCCAGGCTGACTTCAAGGACAAGGACGTCTACGGCTTCGTGGGCGAGGTGAACAAGATCCACGGCGACCCCGTGCAGGCCGTCATCGACGCCGGCGAGATCCCCGTGCTCTCGTGCCTGGGCGAGAGCGCCCACGGCCAGACCCTTAACATCAACGCCGATGTGGCCGCTCGTCAGCTGGCCCTCAACCTGCAGCCGCTGAAGACCATCTTCGTCAACGCCAAGGGAGGCTGGATCGAGGACGACGGCACGAAGCTCAAGACGATCAATATGGCCAAGGACTACGAGCGCATGGCCGCTCGCGACTACACTGGCCGTCAGGGCACGCTCCTGAAGCTGAACGAGATCAATACGCTCCTGTTGGGTCTGCCAGCGACTTCGTCAGTGGTTCTCACGTCGGCGTCGGAGCTCATGCGCGAGATCGTCAGCAAGAAGAGTGCGGGTACGACGTGCATCAAGGGCGACAAGCCCGCTGCTACGACCGCGAAGCCCGGTGCCCAGGCGTCCGCTGTTCCGCGTGGCCCTAACGGAAAGTACCGCGTGGGTCTGCTCGGCGCGCGTGGATACGTGGGCCGTGAGCTCATCCGCGTGATTGGCCGCCACCCGGAGCTGGAGCTGGTGTGCGCCAGCTCGCGTGCGCTGGGAGGTGCGAAGGTTCTGGGTGTGGCTCAAGCCCCGCCCCTTAACCCGCACACGAAGCTGCCGGCCAAGCCGGTTGAGGATTTGAAGCTGAACATCGATCCCGAATTGGAGTTCTGCGAGCTTGGGCTGGACGGCATCGCTACCTCGCCGTTTGGAGAGAGCGTCGACGTGTGGGTTCTGGCCTTGCCCAATGGCTACTGCGAGGACTACGCTACGGCCCTGGACGCGCTCCGCCGCAAGAACAAGATCATCATCGACCTGAGCGCTGACCAGCGCTTCAACGCGGAGTGGACGTACGGTCTGCCGGAGGCTCCAGGCGGTCGCACGCGTCTCCAGGGTGCCACTCACATTGCCAATCCGGGTTGTTACGCCACTGGTGCCCAGGTCGGTTTGATGCCGCTTCTTGGCGGGAAGCCTGAAGTGAGCGGCAAGCTGATTGACGAGACCGTCCCGCCCCACGTGTTTGGAATTTCGGGCTATAGCGGCGCTGGCACTAACCCTTCCAAGGCCAACGACCTGAACGTGCTCAAGGACAACATTATTGCATACAAGTCTGTGAAGCACATCCACGAAAACGAGGTTAGCCACCAGCTGGGCACGCCAGTTCGGTTCATGCCTCACGTGGCCCCATACTTCCAGGGCATTCACCTCACGCTGTCCGCGCAGCTTGCTGACAACGGTCTCATCACCTCGGCGAAGCAAGCTGAGGAGCTTTACCACGAATTTTTCGCGAATGAGGCTTTGGTGAAGGTCAAGTCGGACGTCCCGTTCGTGAAGGACAACTCGTACCACCCGCATGTGGCTGTGGGCGGCTTCCAGCTCGACCCGGACACTGGTCGTCTTGTGGTAATTGCCACTATCGACAATCTTCTCAAGGGTGCAGCTACGCAGGCAATGCAAAACATTAATGTCGCCCTCGGCATCGACGAGTACGCCGGCATCGACCTTGAGTAGAGAGAGTCGTTTGGCCCCTTCTCATTTTGACCAGCTTGGTTCATTCTGTTTAGTTTTCGTACGAGGCGGTGCCTGAGCAATTCCTGTCAAATACAGCACGACGATGAAACAAGCCCCAAACAGCACGCACGACAGCGAGCAGTGCTTGATTATTTATTTTGCAAAGCACCTACTACCTACTACGTAGTAAGTTTTACTGCAGTCCTCGCCTTTGAACTTGATGCGCGTACAACAGACAGTTCCAGCGCGAACAACACATCGCATGAAGCAATTCGTTGTTTTTACATACAGCGACACACAAAAAAACAGATCCTTGGGTAAATTTTTGGTAGTGATCGCGGCGGCGATGGCGACTAGTACTGAAGGATGGGATCACCGACGCGGTCGATGATGGGAACCGTGCACTTGAGGTCGAACACCTTGCTGAGCACTACCTTAAACACTTTCTGCACGTTGATGGAGTGCGAGGCCGATGTAAAAATCAACGGCGCCTTCATGGCCTTAGCAAACTTGCGAGCCTACAACAACGATAAACCAAGTGAGCCCCACAAAAAACACCAATAGCGACATCACCACCACCTCACGTACTTGTTTTGTGATATCTTCCTGCTCCTCCACGGCAAAGTTGGCAAAGTGGTCGTACTTCATCCCCACCAGGAACGGGAACGCATTCTGGGTCCCCACAATGCAGCAGATTAGTTTACAACACTTTGAATAGACCCACAAGAGTGGTGCCTTACCTTATTGATAGAGCGCACTTGGCGGTACCACTCCTTGATGCTCGTGAGCGTGGCCTTCCGGGACAGGTCGAACATGAAGAGGATGGCCACGGCGTCGTTGCAAACGAGCGGCAGCATGCTGATGAACTCGCGGTGGCCGCCCAGGTCCCAGATGCTGAATGTGATCTCCGTGTTGCGCAGCGCGATGGTCTTCTCCATAAAGTTGACCCCCAGTGTGTGGATGTAGTCTTCGTCGAACTTGCCCTCCACGTACTTGACCATGAGGCTCGTCTTGCCCACCTGCGCGTCCCCCACCATGCCCACTTTCACGACCACGTTGTTGCGGCTGGACCCGCTACCGACGGCCGACGCTCCGCCTGCAGGCCCCACACCGCGCGATGGCCGCTCCACTCGACTCGCGGCGCTGCGAGCGTCCTCTCGCGGCTTCTCCTCCATCTTCTCGCTGCTCGTACCGCTGCGAATTAGCGAATGATGACAGCGTGCCCTCGCCAAATGAATAGCTGTGATATCTAATATTTGATGAGACTGAATACATGAGAACCACCTCCACATGGCTTGTTTTTGGTACACTGTACTTTATTTGCTGCTCCCGAAATTTTAAAATTAAAATTGATACATATGTAATACCGGTATTGTGCATTCTACCTAAATCCCCCCCATTGCCCAAGCGTATACACCGTGCACGCAATTTAGTCAGACCCAGACTAATAGTGGTTTACGATTTTTGTTGGAGAACGTCAAATGTTTGATTGGATCTTCTGACCACAGCATTTATATTTTTGCTAAAGTAAGACCATGAATGGCTTCAGGGATACACTGTTGGCGATATCTGACCGAATCCGCTTTCTTTGTGCTCTTTCGGGCTCTTCGGGAAAAATTTGTCGTGCGACGTGTCACGAAAAAAGACAGAAGCATGACTATAATACAGAATATTTTTCGACGCCCGACTAAATAGCGTGAATGGTGTACTATATTGTATACTGACCGAATTAAGTACGAATCCAGCTTTGACAACAGCTGTTCTACCACTTGGGAGATTCCACCAATGCCTTGAATTTGTATGTGAGCGATTCCACCAACTGCGCAAAGTCGGTAAATTTGGACGGAATTCACAATATCAAGAGAGTGCCTAATGCGCTCAACTGAGTATTCGACTACACATACAGCGGGTAGAAAATGTTTACGCCCACCTCTGTATTATTGAGAGAAAAAAAGTATTCCTGTTTATTACTTGCAGTAGTAGCCTCCTCCACTACGCCTAACAGCATCCAGCGTTTTAGTCATTGACAAACAGCATTTTCTAACTGCGTCATCGTCATACTTCACCAAATGCGTAACAGATTGACTTTGAGGTCGGCGAGGGTTGTTGCAGGCTGGCGGTGAAGCTCCTTCTTCCTGATATATTTTCTATCGGGTTTAGGTCCGGACTCTAGGGTGGATGCCCCAACGAGATCAACTTCAGGTCGCGCAGGCACTATGCGCAGGTGCATTGTCCTGGACGAACAGGGTCTATCAGGAAAAACCAAGATACAACTCTGTAAAGGGAATTTCTTTGCACAGCAGAAGGCGGTAGTATATCCCCGTCACCGACCGCTCACAAAAATGCATCGTACCAACACCATCAGCTGTAATTGAACTCCACATCACGAGAGCCTTGCGACTCGACTTGAAGGTCGGGATCATGCACCGCTGCTTGAAAGCTCGTTTGGCCACCGCCAAACCGATACGCGTCCAGATGTTCCATGTAGCTCGACACATGTCTCGTCGCTGAAGCAAACTCGCTTCCAAAAGCCTGACTTCATCCTTTGGAACTTCTTCGCGTAGGCGAGTCTCAAACGACGGTGGCGGGGGCTAATATACGGTTTCTTACCGTGCAGACCTTCCGTGGAGACCAACAGCTCGAACTCTATCACGCCCAAGATGAGGACAGATAGGTACACCCCTATCTTGAGTGAATTGTGCAGTAATATTATCAGCACTGATGAAACGGCTCCTTTCGACGGCCAAGAAGATGCGTCTGTCGTCTCGGGCATTAGTCTTGCGAGACCTGTCGGATCGAGGTAGCGGCTTGCAGTGTCCAAACGTCTTGAAGTTGTCGATGATGGCCCGAACGCTCTAACGAGGCCTGCAAGGTGCTCACAGAACTTTCTTGTGCCTGTTCTGGATTTCCATTTGTAAACCACGAGCTCTCTCAAGTCTTGTGAGTATTGGCATCTACCTGCATGCATGCCTGCACGCACCATTGAATGATACGATGTTAGCAAAGTGAGATTGGGCGGCAAGAGCAAAGTGAGAATGGATGGCTGTAAAGTAGGCTCGGTTGATTGGTAGAATTAATACTTAAAACGCATCTGATTGATGGAAGCTTGCAGAATCCCGCCAATCACTTTGAAGCGACCCCACTGGGGAAAATCGTTGAATGACTGTCATGGCTGCAGCGAGTGATGAACCTATTAAGCGCTTTCATGTTGAAGTCAGTGTACAGAAAAATGGGTGACGAGGGCGTAAACTATTCTACCCGCTGTATATACTTCCTAGAGCATGCATAAAGGGGACTAATGGCAACACTTTCTCGGAGTTAATATCCAATCCCCGACACAGCGCCTGGCTGAAACGAGAACTTACAGGACGGGGTGGGGCAGGCCGCGGAGCGGCGGCCTCCCTCCCGAACAAGATAGGGGCGGGACCACCGCTAAAAGTCCACGGGAGTCGTAACTGCAACATTGCTACAGCGCGATGATAACGGGTTGAGAGCAACACATTGTGTGTTTGTGGTGCTGGGTAATATACTCGCGTTTTCCTTACGCCAAAAATCAGCAACCAAACTTGAAAGTTCGCGAGGTCTTTGTAAATCACTTAGGTAACCCCCCCCCTTCCGCGATTCTCAGCATTCCATTCTGTTTTACCTGAACGGGGGTGCAGCGGACGACCAGCACTAGATGCCGAAGAGGAGAGTGCGAGGTAGAGCGTCCACCAAGCGCGCCACGGGTGATATGGAGGCTGCGAAGACGACGAGGAAGCAGACCAGACCTTTCATGAAGGCGATTTCAGGTACGCGAAGCACGTATGCTAATGAATTATGTCGCTGTTATGATTTCTGCTGCTAATATGCTAATATGCTGCTGTCTTTAGAGCGCCGTGCTTCGCTTCGCAAACACAAGCACGTGGACTATGTCCGTGTCGCCCACGGACCCGCGAGGGACGACACCGGAGATGACACTACGACCCGAAGCACGACCCGACCGACGGAATAGACGACGAGCCCGACGAAGAACCCGCCAACGACGGATTGGGTGGGGTTACTCAAGCTGGCGACGACGCTGTAGACGCTGAAGCGATGCCCGGCGAGGCAGAGACCACGGGCCACTCTGCTGAATCCGCCAAAGCCACTGACGAAGACGCCTCCGACGTTGCCGACGCCGGCGACACGATGATCGGCGAGGAGGATGGAGCTGACGACGCTGTCGATGTGACGCTCGGCGAGGAGGATGGGGCTGACGGCGCTAGCGACGTGATGCCCGGCGAGGAAGAGAGCGTTGGGGACGTCAACAAGCCGTGCAGCACAGTTGGCACCAGTTCAGATACATTGGCGTGGTTCGTTCGATTAGCTATGTTGTTGATGATGTTGCTTACATTTTATGTTGCCGGTTATGTTAATTACTTTCGTTTGTTATTCGTTTCTGTAGTGCAAACAACATCAAGCAAATCAGCGCCAGCACCATCAGTGCCTGCAGGTATTTCGAAGTCAGTCCAAAAGCAAAGGGCTAGCGTGATGCACGACAAATCGGCTAGTGATGATTCTAGAAAGGTGAAGGTGCCTCGCATGAGCAACCGAAGCCCCTCTACTGCTGAAACTTCTACGGTAGTACCACTATGTCAGCTTCAAAAGCACACACGCCAATCGAAAACGTGGGAAAACGTGGAGAAAGTGAAGAAGGCGCATACACCTGTCATGAACTAGTTGCCTGAGCTGCCAAAGAATGTTTTCGATGGCTGGGACGAATTCGAAGCGACGCTGGTGTGGCGTTGGGTTTTGGGAGTACTGGGACAGCTCGGTCGCCAAGGCAACCACCGCCGTACCTTTCGGTGAAATGTACCAGCCCGCTCCTATTGGCAGATTACATTTCCCGCGACCGAGTGAATAGGAGGAATTAGTGATAGAGCTCCCGGCTGGTGATAATAAACCGCCAGCCGAGGGTTCTGTACCCATCCCTTATCCGCACTTAATAGGGGACGATCTTATGCTCGGTCTCTATAGAGTCAGGTCCAGGATCTCCCACAGAGATCTGTTCACGCTTGATATTTGCAAATAGATATAGGACTAACTATAGAATAGCCTACAGAGGCTCTCAGAGCCGTAGGTTAACATAAATAAATCGGCAGTCTTCCCCCCAAGTGATCAAGGATCAAGTCCGACTTCGTGAGTGTAGCTAGCTTATTGTAGTGCCTGGCCACGTCCTGTTGCGTGGGATGCTGATTAGTGGGCCCAATGTGCATTGAACCGAGGGTTCATTCTGACCAATCCAAGAGTGGGTGGGACCCGAGTGTCCATACGTATATTTGACTACCTGCCGAGGTTTTACCTTGGCACCCCTGTACTAGGCTTGGCCGCCAGCACCCTTCCTTCTGAGGGACATCCTAGCCCTCGTTCGTGATTAGTGGTGCAGGTTTGTGGGTTGACCGAAGACAACCACGATGTACAGAGGCGCTTGCAACCGACCCGGTGTAAGGGATCGTCCTGATCTCCAGGTTGTCATCCAACATTTGTCGACCTTGACAGGGAGACGTGTGTTGTTGGTGGGACTCATACCGATTGGATGCGAGAATTTCAGCGTGTTCCTACACGACACTGGAGAACTACGTGGCTGAGTACTACCTCTGTTTTCGAGCTCGAAGTTCCGAAACCAGGGCCAAGCACAACAGGTAGGCTATAATCGTGCTATGTTGGTTACTGGTTGTGTTGCTCACACGTGGAATTCGTAATTATTTTGCTTTAGCCGGCCAGCAGCAACACAGCTTCCCGTTAAAATTAAGTATTTTTCAAGCGGATGTGGTGCACAAATGGAGCGGCACAAGCTTCGAGAGGGGAGGGTCCCCGTAGCCATGACCGCGTTATACCGGATGCGAAGCAGGCTTTCACGTTCGATCGGAAAAAAAAGTTGTCGCTAATGGACAGGCCAAGTGGCAGGTGTGCGTTGTTCCAGGATTGGAGGTAATGATCCTTTTGTACTTTATTGCTTATCGGTTTTGATACTAACGGATTATTCACTATACAGATCTCGCTACACAACCACAAAAGCAACAAGATTATCGTTGACTCGTATCGCGGGGCGAATTCGATGCTACTATCACCTCAAATTTGTCAGGAACTCGGTCTTCTGAGTGAAATGAAGACGAGCACGGCGAATATTAACCGGTATCTGTCTGACAAGCTTGGTGGGTGCTTTTGGTGAATTTGACAGCGGGAGTTTGTGAAGGTTTATGATCTAATTGGTCACAGATTTAACATGACTACTGACATTGTTTCTTCGTAATGGTTTCGAGCACATATATGGTTCTAACTCCGCAACAAACAATAAATATTCTGCAGAAGTAATCGGCACGACAGCCACTGAACGGCCCAAAGCGATTCTCGACACTTTTGCTGACGCGGATAGCGCCAACGGTGTTCTCCGTGTACATGATCAGATGGATATCACTTGCATCATTGCGATGCTGACCGCCACCCAAAATATCTGTTTTATGCAATGGGGAGATAATTTGGTGGTGGACTGGACTCCCGGCACGAACAATCTGAGTACCATTTAAGCAAGCTGATATATTCATCAGCGATGGATCTGATTTCACGCTAGTACTATCTGGTTTTGCAGCGCTATGTAGACAGCCTTGTTATTACCTCACCGACGGGAAGAGGTATTCCCGTTATTAACGTTTTGGCACTTGACCAGAAGGCAGTTACGATGAAGCACATAATGGAGATTTTCAAGCGCACATAGCGAATTTAAACTTACTATATCCTACCCCCATTGGGATTATAAAACAGACACATACACATCAGCTCATCGGATTTTGGGGAGGGATGACCTACCTCAAACTGACACGACGTTTTGACCAGGGTCAATACATTGCGGGGTGAATACTGAGTCTGAAAGCGAGATCTAAATTGTGGAGCAAGGTTGTAACAAGTACGACCACTAACTTAATAAACGTGTTCTTGGTTTTGCGTTCAAGAACGCTTAGCCTAGTGATATTTCAAGAGTGGTAGAATGGTTTATCAAATACGTAGTGATTTTCCCATGCGGTGCCCATAGCATTTTTCGTGGTGCGCTTACCGATGCCCTATGAGAAATCTGCTTTCCTGACCAGTAGTTTATTTTCTACCATTTTTCCCGATACTGTTTTAAAGAAATCGTTTTAGTTTGTCCACGATCGTCCTTTATATCCACTAGATTCACGTAAATACGCCCTCGCATTGGTTGGCTGCGGGCAAGAGCTTGCAGTGCGCCATACATCTGCCTAACCGTTATCATTATCACTTTAACCATGGTCCAAGCAACACTTCAGGACCAAACAGGTATTCCCCTACTTATTGACGCCAGTGCGGCACTGCGCAAGCAAGACCTATAAACTGGCCAATCCAACCTCTTCGACCACGTGATGAAGTAGCACCCTGACTACGTTGTCCACAATGACGAACAGTGGGTTTGACTCTAGAAGGCTCGTGGCATGCATCGATCTGAAGAGCCAGGCCGTGTTCTTCTGGATGGACTTCGTCACAGAATGCAACCTGCCGTTTTCGCTCAGCATAGATCCCACCGTCGATAAGTACACCTTCATGAATCGAACTCCCACCAAAACGCTGCTGAAGTGCGTGGCCGTTGTCACCAAGGAAGTTAGAACTGTCTTCGGCGACCACCTCCCTGCCAAATTTAGTATCGTCATTGACGGGTGCATCTATCATACGAGGAGGTCTTAGCCACGTTCGAACCAACGCTCTGAGAACGTGATACTTGCGATGACGCCTCTTGTGGACGGGGATGCTGAGGACCACACGGCAAAAAGCCATGTCTCTTTTCTCTAGAACATCCTCTTTTCTTTCAACGGGATATCTGTAGCATGTCCTATCTCGTCGCGGACAATTGCTCCGCCAACACGAGGCTATCCGACTTGCTCCAAACTCCGTTTATTAGGTGGGCCAGTCATCGCCTGAATTTAGCGGCAAACGAGTTCCTGGTCGATTACGAATCCCAACTCTACCAGCAACACCAGCTGGTGATGAAGTTGAGAGAACTCGACTCTTACGTGATCCACTTAGATAAATTATAGCATAAAAAAACGAATGATTTGACTGTAAATGGCGCTTTGAGCCCTTAAAAAAAACCACGGTACTGTCTCTGCCAATCTCTCATAACATATCAACTTCGATATACTTGCTGGAGGTATTTGATACTTGCACCTCCTACCTTGGTTTTACATGTTGGAGTGACTAAAACCACAACATTCGAGCCGGTGTTGTGCTGTCGTGATGAGTGGGTTGGCGGTTACATAGCCACGTCTACTCAGGCGCTGCTTTCAAACGAACGCCTTGACAATCGAACGGGTACTGA
>JAGDFM010000152.1:0-86268 GCA_019155715.1 Phytophthora pseudosyringae | reverse complement strand
ATAGGCCGTCGAAACCTGCCAGTTGTGCTAGGTGGGTGCAAGGTGGGTGCGGGGTGGGTGCGGGGTGGGTGCAGGCTGTCTACGGACTGGTAGGACGGTGGTAGGACGTTTGAATATGACAAGGTAAAGTGTCCATGAAAGGCTGAGCTCTCGTGGCACCCTACTCTCACACAGTAACTACTAGCTCGCACATTTTCATGGTAGCGGCCAGTGTTGCGCTGACATCGTAGTCTCTGCTATCCATAACGTTTTCTGATTGGTCAAAACTGGTTTGCCCCCGTGTCTGACGTGGTGCACACTAGGCGCGCCAACATTCTTAGCTTCAACCTGCTCATAACCGCCTGCCATGGTTTCCTGGCCGTCTTCGCTAGACTCTTCCTCATCGCCTGCTCGCACGCTGACCCGGCAGGCTTGCTTATCTGGGTTAACACACAAGAGTAGCGTTTCAGTGATCAAATATATGTTTCGAAGCTCAAAGTACTTGTTGCCAGCTTCAAAACGCCCTCGTGGACCCTGGGGCGGAGGCGACGGACGGGGGCGGGCGATGAGCTTTCCGTCGAGAATCCCGTGGTCTGATTAGGGTTGAAGCGTCACGGAATGATTGCCCCACCCGGATGTTTTTTATGTACACTTTGTGTACAGCGGCATTAACGGCATTAACGGCATTACCGGCTCGAGCAACTTAGCGCCAAGCGCACCTTAGCTATCAGTGCAACTTAACGGGAAAGTGAGTCGCGCTTGGCGCAGAATTTCTCCGCACGCCCAGGGCGGGAACCTCTAGCGTTGGAGACGCGGCACCGCCACGCACTGGACGAGCTCCGCGACGAGGTGGCGTAGTGAAGATCGTGACCAGGAGGTTGCCCGAGATCTGGTAGCCACAGCCGAGTGCGACGTACTCGACGTATGACGGTGCCAAGACAGTCGGCGAGCGACAGGTTTCCGAAGCCGCCGGCCACTTGCGACAACGTGAGGTCGGGGAACGGCACGCCGGGTGGCATGCCGTGGAGCACGAACTCCTGACCTGGTTGATCGGATACACGACGCGCAAGGTCCTGGAGCAGACCCGCAGCCTGCACCGGGAGCTGGACGCCGTGTCGGAGGCGGTGGACGACGTCCCCGTGGCGAACTGGGAGCCCCAGTGGCTGGAGGACCGCCGCGTGTTGCGTGAAGGCTGGGAGGGCCTCCGCCAAGACCGCGCCAGCCTGGCGGCCGAGCTGCTGGACGCAGCCTCGCAGGTGGAGGCCATGATGCTGCCCCGGTGCGAGACGGAGACGTACTTCGCCAAGTACGCGCCCGACGAGCTGGGGCTGCTGAACGCCGTCTTCGGCTATGCCGCGAGCTTGTCCCGGGCCGAGGTGCCGCACGTGCCGCGCTAGTTCATCCCTCCCCACGAGGTGGTCTTTGCCGAGGCGCCCTTCAGTAAGGGGGCGTTCGGGTCGGTGCACCACGGCACGTGGCTGGACGCGCGCGTGGTGGTCAAGAGGATGCTAAGCCCCGTGGAGAGCGAGCTGGAGCGCGGCGTCTTCATGAACGAGATCAAGATCTGGTACTTCCTCAACTACCCGCACGTGGTGAAGCTGCACGGCACGTGCCACGTCGGCCGCCCGTTCTTCGTGTGCGAGTTGGCGTCGAACGGCATCCTCACGGATTTTACTGCGAGAGAGGAGCGAGAAGGCCGCCGTGTCCTCTGGCAGAAGCTCCATGAGGTGGCACTGGGGCTCCACTTTCTGTACGAGCGGAACGTCACCCACGGAGACCTCAAGGGGAACAACATTCTCGTTGGCGCGGATGGAACCGCAGAGCTCACGGACATTGGGCTGAGTTCGATGCTTACGAGCTCCGCAAAGCTGACGCCGGTAGTGGGGACAAAATTGGAGATCTGCGATGGAAAGCGCCCGATGTTTGAGTGGGGCCAGCGTCTCGTCGTATGCCACGCATGCCTTGGGGAGATCAGATGCCTAACAGTGCTGTGATCACGTGGTCAAGATGCGAGCGGTACCATTTAGGCCCAAGTGCCTGAGTGATGAGCAGTGGGAGCTCATTCAGAAAAGGCGGGTGTTCGAGCCGTCGCAACGACCGGAGGCCGCACTTGTGGTTGAAAAGCTCAAGCAGTCGCGGAAATGGAGCTGAACGAGAGCCTTGGCGGGTGCCAAATAAAGCTGCAAGCAAAATCAAGTGCTTCAACAACCTCATGAAGAGCTAGTACCAACGGCATCCATTCCGCTCCAGTTATGGTGTTGATGCTACGCGCACTGGACGAAAATGGGTGCCGATGCTTTGCGAAGATTCCTCTGCACCGCGGTAGCACTTGCGTTGTTTACTGTCCGAACACTCAGTGATCTGTCGCTGTCGCTACTCGCCAGTGTGCAATGGGAAACTATCGAGATGGTCCTGAAGCAGAACCAATCGTGTTCTGCAGCATGCGTCGGAAGCTTATAGCAACGATTCTGGTCATAGTCCAAGAAACTTTGGCATTTAAGGGCTGGTGAACTTCGTGTCCTGAATCGCCGAATGCAAAGTCGGCCGCATTGAGAAAATGATTAGCTTGGACACTTCAGTGGCTGTTGCTGGCGCCCTGTCCTCTGGTTCAAGGCTCGACCGCTACCCCGTGGCCAAGAACGTCACGCTCAACTGCAGTTTCTCTACAGCTGCACCGAAGCGACTCCCCGAACACGCAATTGCGCATCAGTGAAAGCTTCGACACTCGTTTCCGTTAGATTGCACTTTGAACTCACGCG
Organism: Phytophthora pseudosyringae; assembly: GCA_019155715.1. NCBI lineage: Eukaryota > Oomycota > Peronosporomycetes > Peronosporales > Peronosporaceae > Phytophthora > Phytophthora pseudosyringae. The sequence goes on along the minus strand of JAGDFM010000152.1, from coordinate 83,530 downwards.
CGGGTCGACGAGGGGCTTGGCACTGGTATGTGCCACCAGGCTCTCGTCCAGCGCAGACGGCGGCATGAGCAGCGCCGCCGGCAGGGTCTCCTGCGCTAAGAGAATGGGGAACCACGTGATCAACTGGCAGACGGTGCCTTGATTCCGTCAGCGTCTTGAGTTCGACCTCCGTCTCCAGGAACCGCTTCTTCGTCCGCATCATCACGCGCAGCATGAGCACCTGCAGAGCACACGGTAGGCGTCACCACCATGTTAACTACCGGTACGGTAATTCACGACTCTTCAGCTCAGGAGCGTAATCTTTTAAGGTGGTATTCATTTATGAGGCCGTTTTTTGGTCTCCAGTTGGCTGGAGCTCATTCGCCATCATGCGGAGGTTCTGCGCCGCTTGTCCTGCTGGGCTGTGTCGCGACGCCTCGCGCTCGCTTCGTCGCTGGTTTGCCACAGAGAGCGCTGCCGCCGCCGCCTGGCCCTCCGTACTCGCCTACGCGGACGGCGCGTCTCGCGGCAATCCCGGCCGCAGCGGCTGCGGCGCCCTGCTGATGGACCCGTCGACGGGCCGCGTGCTGGCCACTGGAACCAAGTACGTGGGCGACCTGGAGACCAACAACGCGGCCGAGTACCACGGCCTCCTGCTGGCGCTGCAACTGGCGCAGAGGCACCAGGTCACGCACGTGCACGTGCACATGGACTCGCAGCTCGTCGTGCGACAGATGCAGGGCCAGTACCGAGTCAAGGCCGCCAACCTGCGCAGACTGCACCAGCAGTGCAAGGATCTCAGCACCGCGCTGCCCCACGTGACGTTCTCCCACGTGGCTCGGGAGGAGAACGCCGCCGCCGATCGACTGGCGAACGAGGCCATCGACAAGTATGACGCCAGCACCCAGCGCGATAGCTGATCGATCAACCAGGACCACGTAGACAACCAATAGACGAAGAAAGTATTATGATGCTCATAATACGATATTATGCAGAGCCCGTTGCACCTAGGCAGTGTTAGTACAGCAGAGTCTGCTGAGCAGGCAGCCACCCAGCTCACTAAATTGCTAACGGAAGACCATTTAATGTATTCGACAAGAAGGGGGAACAAAAGTTGGCTTGCGTGCACGTGCTCAGCTGTTTGCGTCTGCGTGATCGTGTCGGTAACCTGAAGCTGGTACAACCTCAGGTTCCTGGTATACCGCGTCAGAGCAGCAGCGTGTTGCTGCTCCGTTGCTCAACACTGCACCTAACATCTGTATTAGTGCTCGTTTCACAAGCAGACCGACTATCGTCCGTGAGGTACTCGAACCATCAAGGCCGCACGCAACGCGTGTCTTCCTCGCAGAGACTATTACCTGCGATAGTCTTCCAGAAGGAGAACAGTAAACACGGACAAGTTTTGATGGCACCCTTTGTTTACAACTTGCTATAACTAAGTACCCACCCATCCACCAACGTTGAAGCCCCACAACTCACAAGGCGAGACGCACAGGCTATAATAGAATGACGATGCCATGAAGTATTCGACAACCAGGCGACGTAGATGTCGTTGGGTGAAGACTTCCTACCCCGTCGCGTGAACCGTTTTTGATTGTCTCCTACTGCCAGTACTTGCCGTGGAGGGATAGGAGGTCGCGCCATCCCCGCCGACATACTCTTCCATCCAGTCCAGTCGAGCCTCCTTCAGCTTCGACCAGTGGGTGTGAATCACCTGATCTGCCACGAGGCCGACTGGGATCCCATTCAGCATCTTGCTGCTGTGGATGAGCTCGTACGTTGTCACCGTGAGATTGAAGAAGTTGAGGACTTGAATCGGTACTACACGCGCAATGAAGAAGAGCGGAAGGTCTCGGTACCGGAAGAGGATCGACGACGTCAAAACGAACCCACACGCCTCCAATTGCCCACGCGTTGAGAACAGCTCTTGCCCAGGTGCTAGCACGTAAACTTGTGTGCTGCAGTCGTACAAGGACATATTGCGCGATCGGTCATCGAGGAATCTCGTGAACGAGTTGACCGCTGCGGACGGTGGTGGCACTCGTTTTGAATCCCCAACGCGATACGCAGTACTAACGACCTTCGGCCCTGCGCGAATGGAGGCCTGCAACATAGCGTGAGCTGTCAGTCCAATGAGTGCCGCCGCACCGATCACGACCACGAGGACAACCGTGTACATGCTCAGTGACGCCTCCATTGCGCACACAGACGAACCGCGACAGCCCGAGTACTTTGTCACATCGGTGGCTGACACGGAGTGCATACCCTTCCCTAGCAATGCTCGAGCTGACACCGACACCGCCTCCGTTCGGCTGATCAAGAACAGGATGATCGACGTGAGGAACCCAACCACGTGCGCGAAAGTCGGCTCCATCTCCTGCATCTTGAGATCTCCCGCACGAGCGAAGACGATGTTGATCGCCAGCACCACCACCAGGGTGCCGCAACCAAAGGCACGAAGCACGGCCTGGTTCGTGTCGGCCCCCACCAACAAGTCGATCGTCAACTGCTTGCGCCATTGCAGCATGCTCAGGACCATTTGGGCGACCAGGATGAAGTTGTAGCTGCTGCGAGCCACCTTGGCAATCGTGCACGACGTCGTCGCATTCATTGCCTTAGTCCACGGAGAGACTAAAGCGCACTGCACCTTGTGCCAGCCGCGCACACTCGTCAAGTACGCCGTCACGACCAGTGCCAAGACCTGCAGACTGATCAGCAGGCGCATACTGAACGTGCCGTCCACCGTCACCTCGTTCACCTTGTGGTTCACGAAGTTGTGGCGCAACACCACACCGGACGCTGTTTCCTCCGCCATCCACTCGGATAGCCACAGCTGCGTGAACAACAGTGAGCTGCACTCGCCGCTCATGCTGCACTGAATCATGCGCCACGGCGCTGGGAACGAGTACGTTCGCGTCGCGCCGTCGGAGTTCAGATCGGCTACGGCGCCTGATGTGCCAAGGGCCGAATACGCGCACCCGAATGTGTCTCGTTCTCCACCAAAGAGCGTAAATTCTGCACACGTCTGCGGCACCAGCAACAGCTTCGAGTACATCGATACTAGGCGACGGTACTCGGTCTTGCTCTCAGTAGCTGCGTATCGTGACTTACGCGTGGCGTCGTAGCATGAACTCACCACGGGATTCAGATTCGCGTCTACGAGGGACGCGATCAGCATGGCGCCCGATACGCGAGACGGGTTGAGCTCTCCCATCGTGTCCTGGGCAAAGAACTCGGTCGACTGAAGACGGAGGCGCATGTGGGAGGCAGTGGAGCTCTGCAAGCACGAAGCGTCCACGCCGAATGTTGAAGCCGCCTTGGCGCTGATTAGTGCTTCGATCTGTATCGCGCCCTCAGCGTCCACCCCACCAAAGCACGCGCTGTTGTCAAGCGACAGGCCGAGAATGCCCGTGTTCACCGAGAGCTTCGACACGTTGTCTCCTGTTGTCTGGTTCACCACAAGAGCGCGAACGCTCTCAAACGTTTCCTGGGGGACCGCGCGCACGAGGTCTGTGGTCGGGGTGGGTGTTGCGCCACCGAACAGCTTGGCCTGGAGATCACTGCAGCTCACCTTGCGAGGCTCGAGCACTTGGTAATGGTCGTTCTCCAAGGCGAAGTACGAGAGCTGTTCGTATCGGTCTCCGTGCCCGTCCCCGAACACACTTTCGGGGACAAGGATGACTTGCAGCGCCAGTGGCCAGAGCCCCATAGCGGCGATGGAGACCAGCGCGAGCTGGCGCAGTCGCCCGCACACTGCGAATGTCATTTGATGGTGCCTTGAGCCCGACGCCACTTTCTTGGTGTGCAGCCTCATTTCCGTCTCGACGGTGTCTTCCTCAGCATTCTGGCTGACTTCGCCCGTGTCGAGTTCAGCGGCGTAGATCATGCGTTAAGAGGCTGGCAAACTCCCTCGTATTCCGTCTGTGGAGCTACGAGAAACCAGAAGTGGGCGTACATGCACTTGCTCAGTTATTTGCGTCTGCGTCTGCGTGGTCGGTACCTTAACACGAAGTTGAGACAACCTGCAGCTCTCGATAGGCCGAGTCGGAGCAGCACCGTGCACTTGGCGTCTGTACTAGCGCAAGCAAACCTCCCACCGTCCGTCAAGACCCGTGCCTTCTCTTCCTCGCAGAGACTATATAGTTTGTGCGATGGTCTCACGCAGAAGGAGAATCGAAACGTCCTCGGAGGTTAAATAAACAGACAACTTGATGCCGCAACTCCAATTGATGCACACACTACACTACCCACTCGATGATTAGAAGATCGCCTGTCTTCGTTTAGGTATCCATCTGTCTTGTCCTCACTATGCACGTGCCCTATGTGTCCACCTTGCCAGAACTACCCCCCAACGTTGAAGCCCCACAAGTCGCTAAGCGTATGGGGAACAAGGCGAGTCGCTCGACGTCGGCCGCGCAGCTGGCGCTGGACGCGCTGCTGGCGCGGCCCAGCGCGCTGCAGTCGGCCATGTTCGCTCTGCACGCGACGGCGCACCACGGCGTGCCGAGCGACGCGCAGGCGCTGGCTCTCTGCGGCCTGCAGGGCCTCCTGGCCGTGGGCACCGCGTCGGGGGCCGTGAAGCTCTTCGGCGCCGACGGACTGGAGGTTCTGCTGGCCGGGCCCGAGGCCGCCTCGCACGTGGCCGTGGGCGTCACGCACCTGCAGTTCACGGCGCGCCAGCGCCTGGTCGTGGGCTACTCGGACAGCTCGCTGCGCGTGTTCGAGCTGGCGTCGGGCGCGGCCGCGCTGCTCTGCTGCGTGTCGGACGCCTGGACCGCGAGCGTCCTCACGAGCCTCGAGACCGTCCGCTGCAGCAACTTCCCCTTCTTCTTCGTGGCCACCGACGACGGCGACATCCATGTGGTGCACGAGGAGACGGGCCGGGTCAGCACCTACGTGGTCCGCCCGCAGGACGTCTCGGAGCCGCCCGGCGTCGAGGGCGTCACGGCCATGGCCGCCCACCCGAGAGACGCCAACCTGCTGCTGGTCGCCTACGACACTTGCCCCGCCGTGCTGCTGTGGGACGTGGCCAGGCGCAAAGTGGTGCGCGAGTTCGCGCTGGCGGGCAAGGCGCACAAGCTGCTCACGACCCCGTCCGAGTCTTTTTCTAGTGCTGAGGACGGGGAGCAGGCCCTCAACTCCCCGCAGACGCTGTCCTGGCACTCGAGCGGGAAAAGATTCGTCGCGGGATACAAACACGGAGGCTTCGCGGTCTTCCGCGCGGACAAAGCGCGCGGCTTGTACCGCTGCGTTGCGCCGAGCGACCAGCAGACGACGGCCGTGAAGCAGATCAAGTGGGTCTGCGCGCCGCCGACGTCCAAACACGCCGCTCTTCCGGGCGCCATCGTGTTCTCTGGAGGTCGCAACGACCCCAGCGGAGCCAGTTTGCTGACTGTAGTCCACCCGCCGACCGATGGCCGCAGCAGCGACGACACGCTGACCGACCTGTTTAAGGCGGACAAGTTGACGTGGCTTGTCAGCACGATCGAGTCGGCGAATCACGCAGAAATCGCGGCGTTCGAGGCTGCGCAGGACCAGGTAGACGTCTGTGTGAAAGTGGCGCCATTGTCGCTGATCTTGCTCTCCGGAAACCCACTGGACGGCTGCTTGCCGGCCGTTAGTGTGCAGTGCTTGCCGTGTTTCGTCAAGCTGACCGAAGGCGACAAAGAAGAATGGGAGTGGCGCATGGACCGGCTCCCTGAGCCTGCAGTTATCCCGCCGCTGCTGCAGCTGAGCCCGCTCAAGACTTTTGCCCTTGTAAATCTGTCTCACTCGGACAGCACTTTGCAGGATGACTTACTATCGACGTGGAACCAAGAGAAGTACGACCCCAGGTTCCGTTTGGCCGAAAGCGGGGACTTTGAGTGGCCTATCAATGGTGGCAGCGTGCTGGAACCGATGTTGAAGGGGTTCCTCGCAACAAGTGGTGCGCTGGACGGAGGAGCAGCAGGCATCGCACCAAACAGCATGATGCTGTTGACAGGCCACGCAAATGGATGCGTCCTGTTCTGGGAAGCTCAAACGGCGGGGGATCGCTCCAGCAAGGGTGCCATTCGCTTGCTTCATGTCGTGGATGCACCTTTGCAGATGTCTCCGGCCCCAGTCAATCCGGAAATCACGTGTCTGGCATTCTGCTCGGATTCGCGCACTCTGGTGGTTGGCTTCGCGTCTGGCGAGATCGTCATACTGGAGTTTGATCAGTTGAAGCCGCGCGAAGAATGTCTCCCGACTGACGGGGCTCAACAAAGTAGGGACAGTGAAGTGGCGAAAAGCGCTTGCGACCAAGAGCAAAAACCCACATCAGAAGATCAAGAGCACGATTCTTCGACAGCCCAGACAGCCCAAGGAACGAGCCAAAAGGATACCGTTGGCTTCCGCACACTGTTCTCTATCCATGTTCACACTGAGCCGATTTCGAAGTTGGCAATGTCCTCCTCTTACGGATACGTGGCTATAGCGGACGCAGCCGGCATGGTGTCGCTCGTCGAGATCAAGACCCAGAATTTCCAGCTCTTGGTGTGTGATATCTCTCCAACTGGTGACGAGTCCATGTCAGTGGACTCGTTGCTGATGAGCGAGCTTGTGCAAACGACTGAAATTCCTGGAAGTGGTTCGTCGCCACCCTCACTACCTGGAAACAACAGAAACAGCGGCAAGGGATCACCAGGTAAAGCAAGTATTTACGGTGCTGAGACTAATTGTCAGAACATGATACAGCACCGCGAAGTGATCCCTGTGCTCTTCGTTGGACGTGGTAGCGGAAAGCTGGAAATGTACCATGTGCAGTCAGCCACCAAGATGGGAGAAACGCTCGTGGACCCCGAGAAGGCCACAAGCTTGTCGTCTATCATCATGGTAGACGGTGATGGCAAACGTATCGAAATTCCAGGGCGCAAATGGGGCGAACAAGTTAAGGAGCTAAACGTTGCCGGGGGTGGCGTAGATTCTGCTGCTGCTGCTGTTTCCTCAGACATGGTGGAGCCAAAGCTAGCAGAAACCCCACAGAAAGGTGACGTTAGCGATGTTATTACGGATCAGCGAACTCAGCGGACAGGCATGCCGAACGCGGATTTTGAACGAACGCAGCAGTTTGTGATGGAAGCAAAGAATGAACGCTCGAAGACTGCAACTACTGAAGTACCGGCCCAAGCTGTGGAACCCCCGAGTTGGGCACAAAGTAATCTCGTTGAAGTTTCAGTTCCTCCAGGTTCGCTTGGACTGCATCTCTTTATGGAGGTAGAGCAGCACGCGGTGGTCAAGGGGTTCGCGGGGGACGGTAGTACAGCGGCCTTGCTCGCAGCCAGGGGGGTTTGCTTGGGCCACACTCTCACAGTGATTAATGGCGTGGATGTGACTTCACTCGATCGTGATTTGGTGTGCAGTGTGCTCAAAAAGCTCCGAGAGCGGGAAAATCTGCTTGTGTTCGCCGAAGGCTTCAAGGAGGTACCTGCCATCAATGAAACTGGGGTCTCCGACAGTCTGGCTGTCGACACAAGGAACGTCACGGATATCGAACGACCGCGATTCTTAGTGTGCACATGCGGCAAGGCGATTCACGTCGTGCAGGCAACAGTTCCTCGCGCGGCGGAGATGGCGATGGGCCCAAAGGAAATCCCAGCGCAGCCTCTAGCAAGTATCGAGTTGCAAGGAGCTGTGCTTGTCACTTCTATTGTTCGAGTACCGGTGGGCGAGGGTGTCGAAAACTGTCTGGCCGTCATTGACCTGAGCAATCGTGTGTACATTCTCTCGCTACTATCGCTAAAACCAATCTGGGAGGCAGAATGCAACAACTTCGGCTTCGGTCTGGGGTGCAGCGGCCTAGTTGACGGAATCCTGTCTGACATTTCGTATGGTGGCGAGCTTGTCGTCGCTAACTCTTTCGGTGAGATGGAACGCTTCTCTCTGTTCGCCGAGGCAACGGCGATGGAAAGCGCAATGCTTGAGCGCAGTTCTATCAAGACGCGGTTACACCTGCCTGAGCGAGTGGGCATCTTTGACCAAGCAACCTCCCCCTCATCTACAGATAGCGGCAAAAAGCGGGGCATCGCAGCGGATGCTGGCAAAATGTTCAAGAAGTTGGTTCTCAGCGTCACCCAAGAGGCTACAGACTTAAACAAGGTGTTCCAGTTTTCTACCGAAGCGGACGAGCGCAAGCGACTGATGGGCGATCGATCTTCTCCCGCCAAAGATGCTGTGGCTTCTGACAGCGCCACGGCGAAGACCGAGACGGGGTTAAACGCTACAAAGGATGCCCTTATGCAAGCGCAGCAGGTATGATTTGAAGTTTGTACTGTGTTGGGATCCTTGACACTTGTTTTAACTGTTTATGTTGTGTTAATAATTTGTAGCGACTCGCGGAGCGTGGGGACAAGCTGAACGATCTCGGCCTCAAGACGGAGCAAATGAAGAAGACGTCCGAAGACTTTTACCAGACGATGAAAGCCTTCAACGAGAAGAACGCCAACAAAAAGTGGTATGAAATGTAAGCGAAGGGGTGCAGACGAGGGAGATCTGTGGGAGCATGTGCAACCTTACTTCTAACCAATGCATAGACACTGTCTTCAAAGCAAGCGCAATGCTGCAGCGCTGTTAGTCATACTTGATCCACACAAGAGTAAGTCCTTGCGGTGGTGCGCCCTGACCTGCTTTCCCGCGATTCTTGGCTGCCAGGATCGCTGGGATGTCGTCGGCTTGCAGCCTTCCCAAGCCGACGTCCACGATCGTGCCCACCAGGTTCCGCACCATCTTGTACCTGAACCGGTTGCCTTCAAAGACCAGCCGTATCCTCGTGGCCACGTCCTCTTCGTACTGAGCGTCCCCCCTGTCGTTCGACTTGTCAGCGTGGAACTCAATCGTCGAGACCGTACAGACGTTGCCTCGCTGTCCGTCCGCAGGTTTCTGCGGCGTGAAGGACGAGAAGTCCTTCGTCGCGGGCGGCGCCATCAGGTGGTCAATGGCCGCCTGCATCTTGGCCACATCCAACGGCTTGCGGACGTGCCACACGTTGCGACGGTGAGCCACAGGACGCAGTCCGCCGGCGACTAGCTCGTACTCGTAGCGTTTGCGCTTGGCGTCGGCGCACGGGTCGAAGTCGGCGTCGGCCGCGGTCATGGTGACCATGCTACGGCACAGGACGTCCTTGGGCAGACGCGTGTTGAGGGCGTCACGAAAGACGCGGTCCGCCTCACCACAGCGACTGACGAACACAACGACCTGGCCCAGAGCGTGCACGCCCGTGTCGGTGCGCGAGGCGAAGCGCAGCCTGGGCAGCGCCGTCTCGCCCGTGGTGCGGCCCAGCGCGTCCTCGATGGCTTCCTGCACCGTTCGCATGGCCCCCGGCTGGTCCTGCGCCTGGAAGCCGCAGAAGGCGGCGCCGTCGTACTCCACCACGCAGCGGCGGCGGGTCCACGGCCCAGCGGCGTCCACGCGCAGGAAGGCGCCGGGCGGGATGCGGAGCTGCCGGGCGCCACTCATGGTTGTCCTGTCGATCACCGAGATGGCTACATGCTGCTTGGTGTCAGCGGACAATGGCCAATCAACGATCGTGTCCCTTCGCCGGCGAAACGACGTCAACGTCTATTTCCCGCCTTCAATGAGCTATTGACGGTGAAAGTCTGCATTGCGGTGGATTGACTTGCTGCAGTGTTTTCATGCCATCGCTGGCCATCCAGCCCAATGCCTCGCCGTCCACGCGAGGTCGCTCCTTCCCGACGCCGTTCAAGTGCAGCGGAGACTTCTGCGGCTTGGCGCTGCAGCTGAGCCAGGCGGACCACGGGTGGAACGCCCATCGAACGGCGGGGAGACGCGTTGCTGCGCCGCCGCCACAAGCTGCCGCTGCGTCGGCTCTGTCGTTTCTGTTCGCAAAGGAGGAGCTGCGAGCACTCGGAGAAGCCAATCTCAGTCGACTGGTGGCGGCCATGGAAGTCGCCCAGTCGGCAAGCAAGAGCATCGACGGGACGCACATCGAGAGTGGAGAGCTGCGAGTCATCATGTACAAGTCCATTGCGCTAGGCCGGGGCAACAGAGAACACCTCCAGAAGGCGATGCGAGCTTCAAGCCAGCTGCAGCCCGGCGCTGACACTTCAAGCTCGCCGACCAAGGCTGGACGACGACGGGAATCACATCTGCATGATAGCACACTGGCACAGGAGCTGCGAGAGAACTCGCGAGCGCGCGTATACGGAGAGATGGATGGCGTGGCCAATTACTACCGCCAAGTGCGCGTGTGTGTCGACTGCTACGCCGTGTACGCGCTGCTGGATCTGGCGCGGCAAATGGTAGTCGGACCACTGGCAGAAGACGAAAACGTGCTCGCGCAGCAAAAACAGCAGCAATTGAAGAGGAAGCAGCAGCAAGTGCGTCGACAGCAACTCTCGATTGAGGACAAGTGGGAAGAACGTGTGGCGCAGGAGGTCCGCGAGAAAGAGGCGATGCTTCTGCGCAGGCGACACGATGGATCCAAACCGAAGCCCGTAGCGGATGTAGCCGATTTAAGTGACGTTGACTCTCCAACTGCACAAGTCGAGAGCTCTTCCACCTTACCAGTTCTCGTTAACAACAGCAACGGCGTCAGAAGCAACGCAGATCTCTCCAAAGCGGAAAGCGACAAGTCGGTTCGGCTGCAAAGCAGCACTAAGCACACCGTGAGCATGCCATCGTTGCAGAATCCTGAGACCGCCTCACCCGCTGCTTTGTCGAACACCGCGAAACCTACAGCACAGTTCTCGACAAACCCGCCGCGCGAACAAAAGCACCTGCTTCGCAACAACGACACATTTGTGGGCATGGACAACTACTTGCGCGGCGTGACCAAACGCATCGAGGCGCCTTCACTCGAACCGGGTCAACTCTTTCGAGAAGGAACCGCCACAAAAGGCTCCACGAGAATGGGAAGCTCAGCGGCTTCAGCAACGATTCTGCTCGTTTCCTCGGACACCAGAGTGCTGGACGACGTGCATCGGATGCTCCGCAGTTTCACTTCGCCCACGTTGGAACTCGACGTCGAAAGTATGGCAGACGGTCGACAAGCGCTTCGCGCAGCTCAGGATTTCGACTACGACGTGATTCTGGTGGAGCGGGAACTAGCAGAAGGCGACGTGACTGGACTGGAATTCGCTCGGTTGCTGCGGCAGTCACAGCTCAAGCGCAGACTCAAAGCCACCAATGCCATGCACCCCACCACAATCCTCTGCGTGAGTTCCCTCACGACGCCCGACGACCTGCAGCTCTACAAAGACAGCGGGATGGACGGATGCATCGGAAAACCTGTAAGCAGCGAATCCCTCCAACACACGCTACTGGCAGCACTTCGCGCAAGAAACTCTCCACCATCTCGTCAAGGGCCTTCTTCATCGACACGACCGCAAGGAGACGAGGAAGTGCGCGCGGTCACACTGGCACTTGCAAGAGCAAAGGATGAGCAGCAAGCGCGCCAACGTCGGCGTCGGCGTCGACTTGAGGCGTCTCATTCGCTGTCAATGCCAGGTCTCGCCGAAATGGATGCACGCGATGACTACGTGCACGGCGTTTTCCAGATGGACGCGGAGACTGCAATCCCGTTTTGCGTCATGGGCGGCGCTCGGACGAGTGTTGTTGACACGACTACGGACTCAAGTGAGGCGTTCTTTAATCTCGTAGTCGTGCACGACCTTTTCGACACTTGGGAGCGCTTGCAGATTCTACTGCAGCCGCTGGTGGCACGCTATCGTGGCCGCGTGCAGGTGCTGCTGTGGAATTACCCGGGCCAGGCGTACACCGCGTGGCGGAGAGGCACTCTGCTGCACAATACCTTTCACGTGGCGTGTTTGACTGCGTTACTGGGCCATGTCACTGGAGCTTCGGGCGGCGATCGACTGCTACGAGACAAACCTTACCATCTCGTTGGCATCGGCAACGGCGGCAATCTCGCCATGAGTTTCTGTTGTTCACTGGAGCCGCGTGATGCGAATACCCGTTCACTTGTGCTGCTCAATAGTTTCGCCCACGTGGATGCCCAACTCGCCCAATTCTTGCATGACAGTGCGAAGGTGCTGGCGTGCACTCCCGAATCACGGCCAGATCTCCCTGTGTACTTCCACGCGCGTTTCCTCTTCTCACCGACGTATCTCGCACGAGTGTCCACGCCTCTAGCCCTCAACCTGTACACGGCCGTGCTTAACCCCATCACGCTCGAAGGTCGACAGGCTCTCACGCTTGGTGCACTGGCACACCACGATCTCCGAAGCGACCTCAAGCGTCTACGCGTGCCACTGATATCGGTCTGCTCTGCGCAGAACGGCCTGATCGATGCTGGAGGCCACGCCGAGACGATCTCGGCCCTGGCAAACTTGGAGCTCGTCGATTCGGTTGGCAAAGTGCTGCGATACCGACGCGTCAAGTCTCTACAGCAGCAACGGCAGCACTCGGCGGGGCGCAGTAAACGCCCAAGCTGTGTGATTTGGCTCCCTGGCGGTCACGAGGCTCTGCAAGAGTGCAAGCAGGACGTGCTCGTGCTGCTCGAACAGCTCGTCACTGGGTTTCATGAGCTCAACGACGTCCCACACGGCACAAGTCGGAAGCTGCGGAAGCGATCACCCGAGAAACTCAAATCGAGGTGCGAGGACGAACCACCACAGCGCGGACCCCCCGGCAATCAAAGCCACAAGAAAGCCAAGCCGCAGCGGGACTTCGAAGACGCTTTCATCGATCGCGTGCTGACTACGGTCAAGGACGCTGTGCCCACTACTGCCAGTGCCCCACAGTCTGGTCACCCGAAGCTGCCGCTGGACGGCGCCCAGTGGCGGCTCCACCAACAGCAGATAGCCGAACAGGCTGCTCTTGAGTCTTCTCCTGGAGCTGCTGACAAGGCCTACTCGAGCTCGAACCAGAGCGGGGCATCCAAATCATCCAAGCTGGTCGCCCTGACGACCTGGGACCCCACCACTCCAGCCTTCGAGCGCATCAGTGCCAACGTCGTGTACCAACCGGGGGCGGGCAGCAAAATCTACCCGCTGCTGCCTGAAGCGAAGGAGTACATGGGCTGGCGAGTGCGTCGCAATCAAAAGCGACTGCAGCGCATGGCTGCGATGGCGAGGGTCATTCAGCGTGCGTTCCGAGCCTTCTATGCTCGCACCCTCACTCGCCGTTTGCACCGTGAGCGGTGCGCCATGAACATCCAGCGCCTCTGGCGAGCTCGCGTAGCTCGCAGGCGCTACAAAGGCCTCAAACGTGAAGACTGGGCCGTCCGGTTGCTCCAGCGCCACTGGCGCGGCAAGATGGGGCGGACGTCGTACAAGCAGCGCGTGCTGGGGTACTTGTCCGCGCTCGACATCCAGCGCGTAGCGCGTGGCTGGCTCGCCAGACGCGCGGTGGTGCGTCGACGGCAACGGATCCGCCAAGCTGCCGTGCGAATTCAGCAACTCATGAGGCGGCACGTGGCGCGCAGGAAGTTGTTCCGGCAGCGACGGCAACGGAACGCAGCGATGAACGTCCAGCGCGTCTTCCGCGGGTGTCTCGGACGTCGACGCTTCACCCGCGAGCGCGAGAAGTTCCTCTTCTCCAAGACGCAGTCGCAAGGTCTCACGTTTGGCAAGCAGCTTCTGCTCGAGTACAAACTGTACGGCACCAAGCTGCAGAGCGACGTCGCGCTGCTTGCCCGAGAGAAAAGCGACGTCGAAGCTCAGGCTGAGAAGCTCGTGGAGGAGATTTGTGCGTTTGACGAGGGCATCCGACAGCTTGAGAACGAGCTGCTCGCTCTGGGCCAGGCGGAGACCGACAGCAACGCGCCTGGAGGCGCCAACCGCACGCTGGACGAGACGGCAAAGTGGGCACTGCGCGAGCAAAAGATGCGCCTCGATCGCGAGTTCTCGCAAATGCTCGCGCAAATTGCCCAGCGACGCGAGAAGCTTGCAACGTTGGAGGAGACGCTCGCGCGCGTGGACCAGGAGCGACTGCGCAAGGAGGAAGAGCTCAAGGCCCTCGAGCGGAAGCTGGTGCTCCTGCTCGAGGAGCAGCAGAAGGAGCTGGTGCGCATTCGTGACAAGCAGGAAACGCGATCGCAGCTCGCTCTCGACTTGCTCCCACCCGGGTCTGTCCTTCCAAGTGCAGTGTCATCGGAACCGGCCAGCGTCTTCGCGAGTAGCCCCGTAGCTGCGGGAGGCTCCACCCCCTTCAGCCCGACGCCGCAAGGGTTTACACCACAGCAGCGGCAGGAGGCCGCGTCGCTCATGGAGTCGACCGAGACGATGATGAAGTTCGGCTTCATGTCCATGTCGATGACCTACTTCAGCAGCATGAACATGGTGCGCGCCATGCGGAAGATTGGTGCCCACCACTTGACGCTCGACAGCGCTGCCGCAGTCTCGCAGCAGCGCTGGCCCGAGAACTCGGCAGCCGAGACGCCGTCAGGCTTCCAGCCCAGCATCCCTCCCGGAGGGTTCCCTGGGCAGCAGCCGCTGCAAGTCGCGGCCTGGAGCGTGAGCGACGTCGGGCGGTGGCTGGACACGTTGGCGCTGGCGCAGTACCAACGCGCCTTCGCCGACGCGACGGTAGACGGCGCTCTGCTGCTGCATCTCACGGACGACGACCTCCGCAACACCCTGGGCATGGAACACCGTCTGCACCGCAAGAAGGTGCTCACGACTGTGGACGAGCTGCGCGTGCGCGAACGCGGCCACATGCGGCAGCTCTACGGAGACGGCGCCGGCGGAGGCCCCGCGGTCGTCTCCGACGCAGTTGCGATGCCCAGCGCCAGCAGCTCCGTCAGAGCGACGCCGACGCCCACCGCCAACCCGGTCTCGAATTCCGCCCCGACGTCGTCTGCTGCTCCCCCACCAAGCTCAAGTGACGCCGGTGGAGGGCGAGTGGTGGTCCCGTTCGCCGAGTTCTGCAGCCTAGTACGGCACGGGAAGGTCAAGCAGATCCGCGAAGCCCTCCAGGATGTACCCGAGCGCAAGTTCGACCCGCTCACCGTCAAGACGCAGTTCACGCCGGGCTCGGGTACCATCTACCACGACCAGCTCGAGAAGAGCGTCTTCCACGTCAACAAGGGCGACGACAACGGCAACTCGCCGCTGCTGTTGGCCGTGCAGAACAACCACCTCAAGGTGGCGCAGCTCCTGCTGTCCAAAGGCGCCAACCCGGACCACCAGAACGTACGTGTCCACAGACGTCTTCGCTTTCAAAACGGTTTCCGCTAACTATTAACTGTTGCTGTGCTTTGTGGGTCTTGGGCTGGCAGAGTCACGGCCACACCGCGGGCCACTACGCCATGGCCTACAGCTTCTTCGACTTGGGCGCGTGGCTGCTGGACCCGGACAAGGGCGGCGGCCGCGACGACATCCTGAACGAGAACGGCCTCGCCGCCTACGACGGTCTCAATTGAGCTGAGCGGCTTTGTCGGTGTCGCTCACTGTACTTGCAGAGAAGGGGGAAAAGAGACCCGCGAGATGGCAGCGGCGGCGTGGACGTGGCTCTCCTCGAAGCCCAACGTGGAGGCAGGCGGCCAGGAGCCGGACCCGGCCGAGGCCCCCGTCGCCATCCGCTGCGTCGTGCTGGTCGTGGAGCTGGCGTTGAGCAGCGGTGCCGCGTTCCTGCTGCTGCTGACCAGTTCCGTCATGGGGACGCTCGTGCGCGGCCTCCTGCACGCGTTGCTGCCTGCAGTTGGCTGCACCTTTGTGTCGGAGGATGCCGTCGGCCAGGTGTGCGAGGCGGCGGCGTTCGGCTGGGGCCTTGTGACGTTCATGAGCTGGTTCTTCCAGCGACCCAAGCTGGATCTTGTGCGAAGACTCACGGGGTTCGGGTGGCGCGGCGTGAAGACGTGCGTGGCGTCGGTGGTGCTTCACGTGGTGGCCTTGATGGCGCTGGCGTTGTGGCAGCGGCAGGCTGAAGCCCCGGCGCTGGTGTCCTGGATGAACGTTGAGGCGGCAGTGCGTCGGCCGGATGGATCCGTCGCCAGCGTGGAGATACTGCAGAGCCTGCTGCTCGCGCCGATGAAGGAGGAGCTCTTCTTCCGAGGAGTGATCGTGCTGGTGGCCATCAATCGGCTGCGGAGCGTCACGTGGAGTGCGCTGATCTCCAGCTTCTTGTTCGCTGCCATCCACCTGGCCAACGTCGGAGCGCAGTACTCCGGCAGCTACGTGGCGTTCCAAGTGCTGTGGGCGTCGCTCGTTGGGCTCTTCCTGGCGCTCAAGCTTGCGGTCTCGGGGTCACTCGTCGAGTGCTTCGTGCTGCATGGGATCAACAACTTGTTTGCCTTTGCGGTGGCCAAGACAACTGCCATGGACGTCACCCAGCCGATTGTCTGCGTGTCAGTGCTCGTGGCATTGGCCATTTACTCGGTAGCGATCGTTAGGCAATTCCAGCTCCTGCCGCGTACAGCTAGAAGCGACACGGCAGGCTTGAAGGACAGGTAGGAGGAGCACACAATGGAAAGCAAAGTACCAGCGTGCTTTTATCTTTTATCGTGTCATTCCTAGCTGCTGGTCGAGATACACGCGGTCCTCTTCGTCCTCCACTGTCTCGTCGAGTTGCTCGGCGATGATGCGTGCGATGAAGGCGGCCATGAGAATGTTGTACGTGCGGCGCAGGCGATACATGACCCACTCCATGGCCACCACGTACACGAACGACCCGGGCACCTCGCTGGTGAACAGCGTGCGCCAAATGGTGCACGTGAACGTGAGTGCCGAGCCTGGCACGAGTGGCGTGCCGATGGAACTCGCAGTTGCAAGAACCACGAGCCCAATGACTCGACCTGCAGTGACGATGTCACCCAAGCCGCTCGTGTAGGCCATGAAGATCGGAGCCACCACGAAGAAGACCGCCGTTCCGCAGAGGCACAAGCTCACGCCCAAGCAAATTGTGAACTGTGCCATCGTGCGCGAGACCTGTCGCGACTTCTCCAAGCTGCGAATGAGGACGGGAATGGTGGCCAAGTAGTTGCCCGTGGCCAGCATGAAAATGACGCCTGGCATGAGGAACCACGAGAACTTGAGCGGGTTGCGTCGCACGAGAACCGCGTACAAGACGCAGGCCACGAAGAGGAAGTTGGCCAGCAGCGCGACGACCATCGTGAGCGTGAAATAGAGCGAGTTGCGCATCGCCTCCTGCGAAATCTCGCCTGTCATGATGGAGTAGGTCATCATGGACAGCGTTCCGAGCGGGATGTAAGGCACGAGCCAGTTGAGGATCATCTCGAGGACGACGTGGATCTGTCGGATGAGCACCAGGACGTGGTTCAGCTCTCCACCGGCCGGATCAAACTCCGCCATGATCGTCGCCCCGAGGATCATGCTGAAAATGGTCACACCCAGGAACTGCACAGACACGAAGGCGCTCGTGATGTTTTCCGTCAAGAAGTCACCGAAGAAGAGCACGATCTGAGTAGCCAAGCTCTGTGTATCGAGGAACACGCCGCTTGCCGAAGCGACCGATAGCTGCAGAGCATCTGGAAGCCCCGTGACGTTGGCAGCCGTGAGCACTTGGCCGTCCAGAAGTGACACGGCAGTGCACTCGTCTTCCCGCGAAAAATATTTGCCGTTCGGACACCGCAAAATGAATTGGAAGTTCGTGGTGGCTGCGGGTGGGGCCGCTTTGACCTCAAACGACCCCGAGAAGCAGAAAGCGACGGCCACTGCGACGCAACTTGCTAGTAATGCCGCAAGTACGAAGTAAATGGCCAAACGCACCATGACGGGGCGAGTCTTGTCGGAGACCACGAGGTTCGAGAAGCAGATCGTGACGCTTGTGAAGATGAGCGGAAGCGTGAGGCACTCAAGTGCCCGGATCAAGAGAAACCCCAGCAATCCGATCCAAAGTTGGGCATCCCCGCTGACAGGGTACTTGTTGAGCACTGCACCAACGACGAATCCAATCGCGCCTGCAACAACTGTCATCCACAGACTCGGCGTTTTGTAGTACAAGTCTACCAGCATGTCGTCCTGCTCGTCGGCCCCTGCACGCGCCTGCGCCGTCGCACCCGGCCACGGCACGCCTTTGCGGTGGTTGAAAGTTGACATGGGGTCTCGAAACTGAGCTGTGGCAGACGGACTCATCGTCATCGTCAACGCTTCGCGGTCTCGTCTGCTGCTACTATCGAACGGCAAGCCACCAAAGTCGTCCGCCGAGCTGGTCGTCGCTGTCTCAATCGATTCGGCTGGAATCCCTGCTGCGGCCGCCCGGGTCGCTGCATTCGTCAGACGCTCCTCCTGCTGGGACTCCAGGAAGCCATCGAATTGCCAATCCATGGCTGCGGATGGCTGGACAATCGTCTCGATGTCAGCAGCAATGGTGTCTTTTGACAAGGAGCTCTCGTAGATAGAGCACCACACGACAGAAATGACCCCGCAGGTGTTTCGCAGAGCGTGGCATTGCTCGACGTCGAAACCCCCTGCCGAATGCTATTTTTTCACATCACCACTGCGCTTCCAGACGTGTGCACTTCCATATTCACCCCACAATCTCACATCAAGTTTACTTCGCGATCTCTCATCCATGGCACGCTGACAACAAATTCACTCTTCTATACCCAGTTCTCGCTGTGGATCATCCCCACCGCTCGTGGCTGGTGTAGGTCCGGTACTGGTGTAGGCGGCTCCTGCACCGGGGCACCTGGCCCGTCAGGATCTGCATCTTCAGGGGCTGGGTGGACCTCGAAATAATGGGCAATCACCAGCGCAACCAACGCGTTATTCGAGACGTTCACACAGGATACAAATGGGCCCGTGATCCACTCCAGTGCCGCCAAGAAGGCAAGTAATTCAGCTCGTGGTCCGGCGGAAACGCCAAAAACAGCTCCTAGAATCGTTGCCAGCGCCGCGGTCTTGGTTCCTGTAGGCAGCGGCGAAACCACGCTGGCGATCAGCGCGTTGGCCAAGATCATAGCCGTAATGGTGCTAGCAGATTGCGTCCTTGCCAGTTCGTCGCTGTCCATGCCTGCTGACGAAGCAGTCAGCACAAATAGGGAGCTCACAGACAGGTAGATCGCGGTGCCTGTCTGGTTGAGCACAGTGCTAGCGGAACAAACGAGGAATGCCAGCTTGGGCGAAACCCGCTTGCTTGCCGCGATGGAGGAGACGGTGGCTGGCAGTGACACGAGTGATGAACCGGAGCTCAACGCCAGCAACTGCGCTGGCAAAAGGTGCTCGAGGAACGTGAACGGGTTGGATCGGGTGAACACCGCGGCCAGGAAGATCATAACGACCACGTCGCTTACCAGCGCCAGCAGCAGCACGGCCATTAGCGCCAAGGCAACAGCGACCGCAGTGCCATCGTCCCTGTCGTCTGAAGAAGAGGCCGACGACTGCAGCAAAACGCTGCTGATCATGAAAGCCACAGTCATGGGCAGATACTTGTGCAGCCAACTCAAGACACGGCACACCAGCGCCTCCGCTTGGGCCACCAGCTGCAGCAGGACGGACTTCTCCCCCTGCTCGTCTTCCCTACGCCGGTTGTTGCCGTCTTCGTCTTCCCGTCGCTCCGCCAGCGCGTAACCTGTCAGCGCCGCTCCGAGCGCGAGTCCCCCCACCACGAGGCTCAGCACGTCTCCGTCCACGAAGGCGGCGCCTAAACTCTCTGGGAAGACGCTCTCCGCCACCTTCACGACCTGCTCTGCAACACTCGAAGCCCGGGCCATGGAGTCCGCCACAAACGTCCGCGCCACGTCATCTAGCACGAAGCTCGTAGCGTTCTCCGCACACTGGAGCGTCCCGTCGCTCTGCAGCGCCACGGACCCTGCAGCGGGGCACCCGAACGCCACGGTCGCGCCCGCCTGGAGCCCCCAGACCTGCGCGAGCGCGGCGCTGCTGGGCACGATGCTCGCCAGCGCCACGGCCAGCAGCGCGCCCAGCAGACTGGCGAGCAGCGTGGCCAGCGCGAAGGCCGCTAGCGCCGCCCCCGCGACTTGCAGCCACTGCGTCCACTGCGTCTTGAGCTCCAGCAGCTCGCGCGCCACGGCCGCCCCCGTGAGCGCCGCGTGTAGCGCCGTCGCGGGCAGCGCGAGACACACGAAGGCGTCCAGCAGCAGGTCACCCGGCAGCCGCAGCAGCCAGCGCACGGCCGCGGCGGCGCGCGCGCCCGAGAGCGCCACGCCCAGCGACACGAAGGCACCGCCGAACAGGCCGAGGAAGAGCGGCAGCAGGCTCGGCGCCGCCACGCGACAGAGAGAGCCGCCGCCGCCGCTAGGAGACGGGGAGGAGGACGGCATCGCGACAAGAATGCCAGCGAGGCGCGCCGCAGAGGATGACCAGCTCCATGTAGAAGAGAGTCGACGGGTGAGGTAGAGGACGCCGCGCGCACATGGTTTGCACAGCTGACGGACATCTCGGTGAGCTCCTGGAGCGGTATACTTGGAAGTAGTCGCAGAATGTTCTAGTCGAGATGAGGTGGACCACACCATTACAGCCGACAACTGTTTGGATACGCAAAGGCAAGCTCCGGGTTACGACACCTTCAGCTGCGAGGCGCCGACGTGTCGATCATCCGCTTAACGAATAGCACCACGAAGGAGGTTTGGTAAGCTAAGGGGTCGTGAAAGAGAACTCCCACGTTAAGGCTACCATGGACGAGTAGAGTGACCAATGAGAGCGTGTGGGCCTATAGTAGTCTCCACGGCAACGAATTAAGGTTGGGGGAGGGGGGGGGGCTGTATCGCGTGGTCGCGGCGGTCTTGAAGGTACAGTGCCATGACAGTCTCCTCGTGCTATGCTTCCAGAGTGTGCGTTTGGATGTCTATCTCATGCATTTGCTGTGCTCGTTCGTACGTGGAGGACGTGCTTGCTACGTTCGACGTTTTGCCTCCCAGAACAGTGGATCTCTTGAGTTGAAGCAAAAACACTCGCCTTACTTTATGAAGCTGAAGCCGGACTGTATGCTCGATGGGAAACATGGCGCGTGGTCATTCCCGATGATCCCAGAAGATGCGAGTGCCATCCAGAAGCGAGAGGCTGCGAAAGAAGAAATTTCAGTTGCCATGACCAATGGACAACTCAAACCGGTGACCTACTCAGTTTACTGCCGTTGCACCCTGCGCGGATGTCGTCTCGCCAAAAACGCTGAAGACTGGAGGTTTTCAGCTCACGCGTTAAAGGCGAGATGATGTTTTAAATTCCGCTTCGTCGGTAGGGAGCAACGATACAGTGCCTTCAACACCTTCGTGTTTTCGCCACACCGTGTGCATAACTTGCATTGCCAGCTCCATTAGCTACTGCTAAAGTAAACTACTCGTGCTCTTCAACCTGTATCCATTTCGGCTGGAACACTGTACCAGAAATTTCATGTCGCTTCAATCTGCCATCATCTCACTTGCCAATCAAAAATGGCCGAGCCCAAGACGCCGATGCCGACGCAGCTCATGGCGCGCAGTAAGCGCTTCTTCTACGGCGTGACGGCCGCCGGTGCGTACCCCCGCGTCTCCCCAATCCGTCCATAGCTCAACCCCCCCCCCCTGCCTTCCCCTCTAACCAGCCCTGTGACACAGTAACGGGCACGTTCCGAGCGCTGTCGGACGATGAAGTGCGCGGTGAATTTTGGAGGTGACGACGCCACAAGTTGCAGTTGTACATACGTTCTCCAAGTCTAACGGGTGTCATTCAACGCTGCTGCAGGAGCATGAAGCTGCTGCTGATCATGGCCGTCGTGCTGTCCGCTGTGCTGCACGTGCTGCTGCTGCCCGTCGAGTGGATCAGCTTGCTCTTCCTAAGCCCCGAGACGGTGGACGCCAGTGTGCACGCCTTCCGCTACGCGGCCGCCTCCACGGTTCCGTTCCTGCTCATCGGCGTGTGCCGCTACTTCAGCGTCAGCATGTTCGAGAACGCCTTCTTCGCGGGGCTCGCCACGCGCGACGCTGAGCTCGCCAAGACGATCCGAAAGGTGCAGCGATGTCTCTTTGAGAGGTTACGATACAAAACTCTAGCTGACTGGCAGCTGCTGCTGTTATTACTACTACTGATGACTGTAGAAAAAAGCGATCTACTGGGACTGGGAGTACGTCCGTCACCTGATGCGCTTCGGACTGCGCCAGCTCGGCTTCGGCCTTGTGGCTTTGGTGGCGAAGCCGCTCCTAGGTGTGTTGATCCCCATCGCGCAGTTCGGCTACCGGTAAACTATTGTTGTTGCTGCATCGCTGAGTTAGGCGAGGTTCTGTTGCTAAGTCTTGACTGCTACTGGCAGTATTCGACACATGGAGGTGGCGTTCCTCGTGCCTATCTTCGTGGCTTTCGTCTTTCCGGCGACGCGTGAGGCGGCTCTACAGCTGGTGCACATGTGGCTGGACTCGCGGGCCATGATCCGCGAGCTCTTCGACCCGATTATCGCTCGCCTCAAGTCTGCAGCGAAGGAAGGCGACCCTAACGTCAGCACCGACCTGCTTACCGACATGGAGATCGACAGCGAGGAGAACGACAGGCGCGCGGATCAAAGAGACTGGCGCCAGAGTGGAAGCGACGCTGCGCGGCTGGGCTTCGGTCTCGTCTTTTGCTACATGCTCCAGGTGCCATTCCTTGGGCCGTTCACCTGGTTCGTGGGTTTTGCCGCAGCTGGCCTGTTCGCCCCCGAGCTCGTGGATCTGAGTGCTTTTGGCGGCTCGAGCAAGAAAACGACGTAGTCTGCGAGCGACTGTAGCTTGCAAGTCTCCATTTTTGGTGACCTATGAACCTGGATCGACTGATGCATTGTTACACAAAACGACTACCATGGTGTGTTGAAAGTTGTGTTGTTCGTAATCGTCGCTGGTCACGTCTTCGTGGTGCTCCCGCCTTTGAAAGAGCACCCTGCCACGACGAGACGAGGGCAGGTTGCCTGAGATTGCACCATTCTCCGAGTTTGGCAGCAACTACTGTGGTCATCTTCCATTTTAGCCATCGCGTAACTCGATCAGCCTGTAAAACATCATATCCAAAAATGAAATGTTACTCATTATTTATCTACAGAAACCTTATGCATGCGTGATTTCCATCTCGTGCTTTCCATGTAGCTTACAAGCGAGCAGCGGTACTCGCCGATTTGCCCATCACTGCGAAAAGCTGGGCAATCCGCGCTGAGGTGGCATTCGCAGTTCAAGTCAGGCGCAAGACGATGCTCGAGTTCCTGGCCAGCGCCGACAGCAACCTGTTCGTCGGAGCGGGCGTGGCCGTGGCCGCCGTGATGGCCGTCAAGTACATGAACGCGCGCGCGGACGCGGCCCAGCAGCGCGCGTACGAGGCGGCCAAGGCGCGGCAGGAGGCGCTCAAGGCGGAGCGCGAGAAGCCCGTCGAGCGCCGGTTCTTCACGCCCGAGGAGCTGCTGCCCTTCAACGGCGAGGGCGGCCAGCCCATCTACATCGCCGTGCTGGACGAGGTGTACGACGTGAGCCGCAAGCGCGACTTCTACGGCCCGGGCGAGGGCTACCACCTGTTCGCCGGGCGGGACGCGTCGCGCGCGCTGGCCAAGATGTCGTTCGAGGCGGCGGACCTGGAGAGCGACGAGCTGACGGACCTGAGCTTCATGGACAAGGAGACGCTCAGCGACTGGGTCACCAAGTTCCGCGTGTACAACAGCTACCCGAACGTGGGGCGCGTGCTGCGCCGCCGCGACCTGACGCTCGAGCAGCTGCGGCCGTTCAACGGCCTGGACAACCCGCGCCAGATCGTCTACGTGGCCGTCAAGGGCAACATCTACGACGTGACGCTGGACGGGCTGGACCACTACGGCCCCGAGGGCGGCTACAAGCAGTTCGCCGGCCGCGACTGCTCCCGCTCGCTCGCCTGCATGTCCTTCCTGGACGAGTACCTGGACAACCCGACGCTCGAGGGCCTCACGGAGCAGCAGCAGGAGACGCTCACGAAGTGGGAGGACAAGTTCAAGGACAAGTACCCCGTCGTGGGCAAGATTGTCAAGTAGAGACAGACAAGTTGGCGGCCAGCACCCGCCGCAAAAGTGCTTTTAAGAGAGTGGATCTGTCCCTGCTCACGGCTTGTGCTTGAGCATGCTGCAGCGGTGGTTTCCTGGCCTTCCTGACCCCCCCCCTCCCCACACACACACACACACGTGCTCTGCTTTCCTTTCCGCTATGTTTAGTGCGCCGCGTATCCGAGTCCCATGGCGCACGCCTCAGAAACCAACCAGCGGCTCAGCACCTTCCTGCCAGCGCTCCACCCGTGTACAGACCGACATGGGCAACGCAGTGGGCACTCCGCCAACCGGCCCCGACTCCTTACCGACATCGGGCGGCAGCGCGTCGAAGGAGCCGCTGTCTCGTCGGCACTTCACCGTGGCGCAGCTCGCCGCTTTCAACGGAGGAGCGGACGGCAAACGCCCCATTTACATATCGGTCATGAGCGAGGTCTACGACGTGAGCTGCAGTCGAGAACAGTACGGACCCTCGGGCAAACACGCGGCGCTGGCGGGCAAAGACGTCACGCGGGCGCTTGCCTTGGGATTGAGCGGCGCCAAGGAGCTGGCCAATCTGGACCTGAGTGACTTGACGCCCGAGCAGTTCCGGACGCTGGACGAGTGGCTGGCCACGTTCCGCAGCGGCGAGCACAAGTACACGAACGTGGGGCGGCTGGTGGACGCCGACCTGCGTCTCACGCCCGAGGAGCTGCTGTCGTTCAACGGCGTGGACAACCCGCGCCAGACCATCCTGCTGGGCGTCGACGGCGTCCTGTACGACGTCACGATGAACGGGTCGGAGTTCTACGGCCCCGACGGCATGTACGGCCAGTTCGCGGGCCGAGACGCGTCCAGGGCGCTGGCCTGCATGTCGTTGGAGGACGAGGCTCTGGACAGCCCGTCGACCGACGGACTCACACCGGAGCAGCGCAAGACGCTGGACGACTGGATCAAGCGCTTCGAAGGCAAGTACGCGATCGTGGGGACGTTTGCCGCAGCGAGGAAGTAGACACGAGAGTCCGCCGTAGCGCCTAATACATGAACAACCTGAAGCTCACGCGCGACACGACCACAAACGGCTGACGTTGGACAGGAACGCGAAGGCATCGGCGCAGGCGTTGACGCCTGGAGCTTGGCGTCGCAATCGCCTTCGGTCTCACAACTCAATTCGGCCGAGCTATCGGACAAGGTGGAGGAGAGGTACGAGGCGGCTGTTTGGTTTCAACTTCGAACGCTACATTCACTTCTCTCTTGCTGTGTACAGAGGACTACGATCTAGATGACGCTGCCGTAGCGCAGCATCTGGAGCTTCTGCTTGTGGCGACGCCAGAGGAAGACGCCTCCGCCCACTTCCAGGACGCCCACAACGATGAGCGCGATGAGCCCCGGCAGGAACGTCTTGACGAGGGTGAGCGTGCTCTTGAACGTGTCCAGCACGCTGTCCTTAGCCTCGGCGGCCTCCTGCACCCAGTACGTGGGCAGCACCACCTCCGTCGGTAGCGTGGGCCACAACATGTCGCTCATGGACGCGTTGGCAGCGGACGAGGAGCCAGCCAGCGAATACGAGACCTGCGAGCGCTTGCGTGCGCTCATAGTCTGCCCCGTACCCGACTCGATGTCCACGAACGTGCCGTACGCACTGGGGAAGCTCTCGAGGAGTGTGCCGTCCGAGTCGTACATTGAGTCGGCCGTCATCACCGTGCCGTTCGTGGTGGTCATCTCCACGGCCTCGAGCAGCGACGTGTCGCCGTAGATGAAGAACGGGCCGGACATGTACGACAGGAAGCCCGTGACGAAGCTTAGCTGCTGCAAACCATTTACCGGAACGCCCGTGCCAATGTCTGCGCTGTCGTCCGTGTAGTCGAAGATGTCGGTCGGCGTGCCAAAGCGGTGCAGCGACACACCGTCAAAGTCAACCTCTGTGCCCGTGCTCTCGATGGTGATGTAGATCTCGGCGGCGCCCAGGTACGAGTTGAACGAGTCGGCGGTGGTTTCCTTGGCCATGCCGGTGATCGTCACTCCGCCGGGCTTGAGCGCCGTGCCGTCCGTGCCCGACACGTTGAAGCACGTGACATTGGCCACAGGCGAGTCGCAGTTGGCGTAGCTCGAGAACGCGTTGATCTCTGCCAGCGTCGGGTTGCGGCGCTCGCCCAGATCCACCCACACCGGCGCGACAGTAAAGCCGTCGTACTCCACCCACGCTCCGATCTTGCTCAGGTCGTCGCAGCCCGTGTGCTTCACGTAGGCACCGAGCGACGACGCGTCCGGTGCAGTCTCCGAGTAGTCCATGCCAGAGCTCTCGGCGATGCCGGGGAGCGGTGCGGCACACAGACCCACACTCTCACACAGACCGCACGTGGTCGCAAGAAAGCTGGCAGCTTCCTCGGCCCCGTACTCGGCGGCGTAAATGGACTCGACGATGGCGCAGGTGACGTTGTTGACCGCCACGACCGCCGCTCCCTTGGTGCACTGAGAGCAATCCGCTGCAATGGCGAGGCAGTCGTCGCCTGTGCAGGACGCGCACTTGGCGTTCATGCTGGTTTCGCACGTGTTGACGTAGTTTGAGCCCAGGATGAGGCCGGCCAGCAGACTCGGATAGCCCAGCGCCCATTGCGACGCCGTGCGCTTGACGAAGAGGCCGTTGTAGGCGAAACCCGAGAGGTCCAGGTCGGCGATGGCTTCCGGGCCGGTGGCAAGGAAGGTCAGCACGGCGCTGTTGTTGGTCACCCTCTTCATAGCCTCCGGGTCCAGCGAGTTGAGACCGTTCATCCAGCGCATCATCTGCGCGCCGTGCTCCGTGATGGTCGCGACGATCTCGGTCGTGTTCGCCGTGGAGGCGAAGGAGGCCGCAGCCACCGACGCCAGGAGGTTGAACTCTCCCCCCGTGGCCCCGATGACGCTGAAGTACCCGGTGTCGAAGCTCACGATCTCGTCCGAGTCGGAGCAGCCGTCGCAGCTCTTCTCGGCTTCGTACATGTGGTACGTGTACGTCTTGTAGGTGACGGTGGAGGCGTCGTCCGACAGGGACACGTCCAGCTTGAGCTCGCGGCGGCGGTAGACGTAGGGCCCCATCTCCTGCACTTGCAGCTTGGCGTTGCTGGCCAGGTAGTCCTCGGCATTGCTGGCATTGAGCATGTACACGGACACGTAGTAGGGCGCGCAGTCGTCGCAGTCTCCGTACGGGTCCAGGTAGCTTTCCTCGGACACGTCGTCGTCGGAGCAGCGCACGACTTGGTCGTCCACGGCCGAGTCGATGTACGCGGGCATGGCGGTACCGTACAGGATGCCGATGACAGCGGTGAGGCAGCCCACGACCATGAGCACGACGGCCCAGGCCTTCGTGCTGCAGCAGCATCGTTGCTGCCGCCGCTCGGCCTCTTCGAGCTTGGGGAACGCGGTTGGCGAGCCCTTCTCGAACTGCTCGAAGGCGGTGTTGTGGTGCGTCTTCGGCGTGTGCGTCACCATGGTCGGAGTGGTGTCAGGAGGCTGGCGAGCGGAGACGGCGAGTTCGCAAGTGAGGGACCGGGCATGACCAGCAAGTCGGCAAAGCGAGGCCTTAGACCTCGTCGGTGCCATTTGCTTGCACTTTGGCCAGTGGCGTTGCCGCAGGTAGCCTGGTGCAGCGACGGAAGAGGTCCCATTGTGCGACAGACGCTGCGGTAGGAACCTGCTTCGGGCCCACCTGGGATCCATCGAGCTAAGGCCCATGGTCCGGAGCTGGCAGCAGCGTCCAGCACCGAGTAGCGACTCTGTGTCGCCGACTGTAAAACGGGGAAAGCAATTGATGATACAAGGCAAACTTTAGGCCGTGTCCCGCCATTCGACACGACTCGTCGATCTCGATTCACGTAGCTACTATTCAGGATAGGAGATCAACGCGGCTAGATCAACGCAATATCGCCCGGCGAGCAGCGACCGTCGCCGTTGAATTATGAGTACCATCCGGCTGATGGAAATCTGTCAAAGGCGGCGCAGCGCCGGGTCACACACACACTGAACTTCAGTGACTGACGTGGAAGTCCTCTCGACGGCGCGGTGGCAGGTAGAGAGTCACTAGTATTAGCTGCGACGGACATCCCGTTCGTTCGGACGAGCAGCAACTAACTAACATCTTCCTCTTCCTTGTATTTGTCAGTGCATGTGCTGGGCCACGTACGTTGCCGGTAAGCTTGGTACTTCTCAATCAGTTGTGAGAATCTCACAACTGGCATGACGCTTGCAGTTCGTAGGTGGCGATGGCGGTCTGGATCTTGTAACTACAACACGTGAAGTAGTAGCATACGACAGCGCAAACGTGGCGTCCAGGGCTCGCATTGAGCCACGAACAGCTACTACGCGCCGTATTTTTTTATTGCCTCGCTTCGATGAGGAAGAACGATCAATGTGAGGCTCACTGGAATGCGAAGCTCACCATCGTCTTCTCAACGTCTTAGGCCCAGCAGGCCCTGGCAGTAATGGTGATAATTTCAAGGATCAGATGCTTGCGTAGCCGTCGCGGCAACGTGAAGTGTACATGTTGAACATCACTACATGTACTATCTGTAGTGATCGAGTCGCTCTGCAGGCACCAAATGGCATTCGCAACATGCTTCACCTCTACCTACCTACGCCCACTTGATACTCTCCGCTAACTTACGCCTTGCTGGCCTGTTGCCGACGACGGCGCATGAAGAAAGCGCCGGTGCCGATGAGCGCCACGCCCAGCACGATGCCCACGATGAGCACGGGCAGCAGCGAGGCGAGGATGGAGCTGAGCGTGTCGTAGCTGTCCACGCGCGAGTCCGTGATGACGGAGCCCTCCTGGCCCCAGTAGATGGGGATCGGCACCTCGGTCGGCAGCGTCGGGTACAATACGTCGCTCATGGCGAACGAGCTGTTGCTGGTGGACGGCGACAGCGCGTACGACGCCATCAGGCGCTTGTACGCGCGCATCGTCTTGCCCGTGCCGGCCTCCATGTCCACGAAGGTCTCGTACTTGTCCGAGTACTCGGTCGTGAGCGCGCCGGCGCTGTCGTAGAGCGTGTCCTGGCCCACCTGCACGCCGTCGTTCATGGTGATCTGCACGTTCGAGGTCAAGGACGCGTTGCCGTACAAGAACATTGGGTACGAGACGTAGGCCAGGAAGCCCGACGTGAAGGCCATGCACTGCACGCCGTCCACCGGAACGGCCGTGCCCATGTTGGCGTTGGCGTCGGTCGCCGTCAGCAGGTCCACGGACGGGCGGAAGCGGTGCAGCGTGATGCCCTCGTACTCCAACTCCTCGTGCTGGTTGAACAGCGTCAGGTTCTGGCGCCCCTGGCTCAGGTAAATGTTGAAGGCCTCGATCGAGATCTCGTCCTCGAAGCCGGAAATGCTCACGCCGCCCGGGGCGATGCTGGTGGCGTCGTTACCGAACACGGGGCTGCACGTCAGGTTGGACGTGGGGGCCGCGCAGTTGCCGTACGTGGAGAAGGCGGCCAGCTCCGTGAGCGTCGGGTTGCGGCGCTCGCCGATGTCCGCCCACAGGGCGGTGGCCGTGTAGCCGTCGTACTGCTCGTACTCGTTGATGTAGTTCTCGTCGTCGCAGCCCGTGCGCAGCGTGTACGTGCCCAGGGCGGACGCATTGGGAGCCGTCACAGAGTAGTCGCGGCCGCTGGACTCGACGATACCGGGAAGCGGGGCGGCGCACAGTCCGAGCGAGCTGCACAGCTGGCACGTGCTGCCGGCGAAGGTGGTGGCCTCCTCCTCCCCGTACGCAGCGGCGTACGCGGCCTCGATGATGGCGCAAGTCTCGTCGTTGACGGCCACGACGCGGGCACCGCGCGCGCACTTGTTGCACTCGCCATAGATCGCGAGGCACTCGGCGCTGGTGCTGGTCGCGCACGCAGCGCACTGCTCGTTGAGTCCACCGTCCACTGCACACAGGTTCACGTAGTTGGAGCCGAGACCCAGACCAGCGAGCAGACTCGGGTAGCCCAGAGCCCACTGCGAGATCGTGCGCTTGGCGAAGAGACCGTTGTAGGCGAAGCCCGTCAGGTCCAGGTCGGTGATGGCGTCGGGCCCGGTGGCAAGGAAGCTCAGCACGGCGCTGTTGTTCGTCACCATCTTCATGGCCTCGGGGTCCATCGAGTTGAGGCCGTTGACCCAGCGCATCATCTGCGGCCCGTTCTCGGCCACGATGCTGAGGGCTGCGCTGGTGTTGCTGCCCTTGGCGAACGATCCGAGCGCCAAGCGCACGAGGAAGGCCGTCTCGCCGCCGGCGCCGGCGATCACGCTCATGTATCCGGAGTCCAGGGCCGTGACCTCGTCGGTGTCCGAGCATCCGTCGCAGCTCCTTCCCGCCTCGAACGTGTGGTACGTGTACTGCTTGTAGCTCACGCGGTTGCCGTCGTCCAGGAAGGTGACGTCCAGCTTGATCTGGCGGCGGCGGTACGTGTACGGGCCCGTTTCGCGCACCTGCAGGGTGTCGGCGTCTCCGGCGAGGTAGGCCTCGGCGTTGGTCGCGTTCATCATGTGCAGGCTGTAGTAGTACGGCGTGCAGTCGTCGCAGTCGCCGTACGGGTCCACGTAGCTCTCCTCGGCGCCGTCCGAGGCGCCGCAGCTCACGACGCTGTCCTTCACTGCGTTGTCCACGACCGCCGGCACCACGGTGCCGTAGAGCAGCGCGATGACCGCGATGAAAGCGCCGGCGATGACGAGGCCCAGTCCGAGCGAGCAGCACAGGCAGCGGCGCTGGGCGCGCTGTGGGTCCTTCTCCAGGTACTCGGCGGCCTGCGGGGATTCAGCCACCATGGTCACTGACAGGAGTCGAGGCGCGAGAAGAAGACAGCAAATCCAGGAATGGGGACTGCCTGGTCTGGTCTGCCAGTCGAGTCGAGTACAGTGTACACTGCGCTTGCAGCCATGATGACGGAAGCGGACGCGTAGGAAGACGTAGGAAAAGTTCGGGATCGGTAGTTGGAGCGATCAAGCTGGATGTCTGCTGGTGAGCCTGCTGTACTGTGCATTTACATACACGAAACGCGAGGCACGGGTTGCACTGACAGCCCAGAACACGGTCAAGGATGCCAGTCACGCAGTCACACACCCGATCAGCAGGTGGCGGATAGAACCCCGCCAGCAGATCGCAAAGTCGAGTCTCGCGTTCGAACAGAACAATGCAAACCGGCATCGACTGGTTGGCCACGGCGCCAGTCGCGTTGCTATGCGGTCGGTATGCGAAAAATATTGCCACCAAGATCGATGGCAGGCGCGCACACCGGTGATCGACGTCATGCCGGTGCTGCGGGACACGGAGCGAAGGCAGCATGAAGTTGCCTTTTTTTAATCCCGCCGGGAATTAATCCAGATGGATGGTGCTGGGTGCCAGCTTCAATGAGATCAGCGGACCATTACCGACCGTCTGTGCATTGTAAATCGCCTGAGCGGCAAGCTTCAACCGTTTGAAGTTCGAGCCGCGGTGCATCCCACAAGCGAGCTCCCGTGACAGGCTGTAAGAGACCGTGCGAGTAAGTCGACTTATCGCAGTCTTGTTGGCACCACGTCTGAAGGACTTGTGGATTGACCACGTCAAAGTATCCTGCATCTTGACGAGAAGGTTTTTTTTTAGGAATTCCTTGCACGGCAATTCTCTCCTGCAGTACAATTGACACTTGCATCTACAGCCGTTGAGTCCCAAGCTACAGCTTCGAGCATTGTGTGAGGGTGATTACTGCTCTCAACTTCCCCAAACCGTCCGCTTGGTATATCCCACCCCCACACTTACAGGCAATACCACAGAAGCCCTATCGCTTGCCCTTGAAAGGCTGCACCGCAGCCATCGACCGTTTCTGCGTGTTACTGAACGAGAAGGGTGATTTCTGAGTTGGTTTCGCTTGTTCCGCTGATGGGGTACCTGTATCCTGTTTCTCACAATCTCGATAAAGTCAAACCGCCACCACGCCCTTCTCACCGCCTTCTTGACTACTTACGCGGGGAATCGAGACTGTAGTTCCTTAGTAAAGTCCTCGTTCAGTAGTACTTCGAAGTAAGTTACAACTGCTTGCAGCTCTATCAGTGTCCATACTGGTCAAATAAATGAATGCCCCCAGTATGTCCAAAGTCAATCGATCACTGTGAAGACGGCAGGTGTCGGATGGGCAGTATTAAGAATGTAGCAACTCATATTCTCCGTACTCACAGGCATTTTGTTTTTCACTAGGTCGACCCCGGTTGATTGCTTTTTTATCTCTTTCAACTGCTTCCAGGTTAGTAAAAAGAATCTTAGAATTCTATACTTCGTCCATTTAATTCCTTTTCGAAAAGACTGAGCAATTGCTTACTTTGGAGCTCTCCTTTCTGCCATTTTTAAGCTTGCGCATGCCCTTCACACCCGGCGAAGCAAAACAATCCATTCCAGCCATGCACCAGCGACGATTTCGGGCCGATCACGAGAAAGAACACTCGATGATGCCCGCATTTTGTAAGCGTCTTGCTTTGTCAAACGGAAGGATGCTATTTCTTGGGAGCAATACATGTATCTATGATACTGCTTGTCATGGTTCAACACCAGCGTGTACACGCTTTTCACCGCGATTTCCATGGGCACTCTGAAAATCACGAGTGCTCGGATACGGTAAAATCCCCCAACTTACACTTACAACTAACTGCCACCACGAACTTCGTGCACTATTTGTGCTATAGGTTTCGTCCGCCAAAAAATAGCCTCACGCAAGCCAACCACGGTGGCGATGATGTTTGAGTACGCTTATCTCACTTCACTTTTCTACTCGAGAGCTGGGCGAGAAGTGCTTAGGAGGTGCCCACTTAACCTCGCATCGCGCGGTGTTCAGGATGATCAAGCCGTGCGGCCACCTTCATTCTTTTTTTTTATCTGAGTGGCAACGCTAGCACTAACATTTACCCCAGGCACGACGGATCGAGCGGTCAAATTGTCGCTGCTGTGAGCCCCATTAAGCCGTACGTGAAGATGAAACGAGGAACCTTTCCACTCCGATCTCAATTGACTAACTAACCTATGGAGCTTGTAGAGAAGAGGTTGAGAAGAGATACCGGGACTGGCCGTTCGCCGTCCTCTTCATGGTGAATGTTGGCGTCATTTTCATCCTCGTGGCATCGCTGGGAGCCACAGCAGCAAAGAGCAACAGCGAATCGCTCTCGGACAGCAACATCAAGGCCTTAGTGGGCGTTGCATCGGGGATGGCGGTGGTGGCGATGGCCCTAGCAGTGTTGATGGCCAAGATCATCCCGTTGTATGCACACGGCATGATCCTTTTCGTGCTCTGGTTCAACCTGGGAGTTGCCGTAGCTTTTGTCGCCATTGGGATCGCTATTGCCAACTTTCTACTCGCTGCTCTTGGGGTCGTCGTCGCGCTACTGAATTGGTGCTACGTACGCAGCGTGAAGCACCGCATCCCGCTTGCTGTTGCCCATTTGCGCGTAGCTGAGGCTGCCATTTCCAAGAACGCAGCCATCTATGTTGTGTCACTAGTGTTTACCATTGTGCAGATCTTCTGGGTGGTCATGTGGAGCCTTGCGCTGCTAGGAGTCACCGCCCACTTATCCAAGAAAAGTTCGAGCGCGACGACACTGGATTCCACTCAAACGCAGTCAGGAGGGAACTACAGCTGGGCCTACGCGCTCCTGATGTTGTCGTTCTACTGGGGCATTCAGGTGGTCAAGAACGTCGTACACACAACCGTCGCAGGGACCGTCGCAGCTTTCTGGTATCAATCGGAACCCTCGAATGCCACACGCGCCTCGTTGAAGCGCGCCACGACAACGTCGTTCGGATCAATCTGCTTCGGTTCCCTACTTGTTGCAATCCTCCAAACACTTCACGCGGTAACGAAATTCCTCCCGCCTTCCTATCTAAGCTTACTAGCACTGCTAACAACCAGAGCTTCGTGTTGTGTGCTTTGTCACAGTTGGCGAAGAATAGTCGCAAGAAAGGAGGCGCCGCCGCGTGCGTTGCCGAGTGCCTTCTGTCCTGGCTCGAGTCGATCATGGAATACTTGAATCGCTGGGCATTCGTCTACGTCGGGATCTACGGCTACAGCTTTACGAAAGCAGGGGGCGCCGTGTCCCAGCTCTTCCACCACCGAGGCTTCACTGCTCTCCTCAACGACGACCTCGTTCGGATCGTGCTTCGACTCACAGCAATCGGAGTTGGTAGGGGTTGTTTCGGTTGACTTGTGCCTCGCTCAACGTGGATAAACGCATCCACTGACAAGTGTATCCTGTGGTGCGCAGGACTCATCTGCGCTTGCGTCGGAGCGGTAGTTGCCGAGCTGAGCGATGCATTCACGTTCCAGTTCAGCACGAGTACGGCGACTCTCGGCAGTTCGTTTTTCATCTTAAAGCTGATCACAAATTGTTGCGCTGTGTTGACTGCAGCGCTCTTGGCGATTCTTGGCTTCGTCGTTGGCTTCAGCGTCGCCCTCACGCCGCTCGCTGTCGTTAGCAGCTCAGTTGCCACCATCTTCGTCTGCTTCGCCGAGGTGCGTTGGCGTCAATTTGCCCGGCTGCCCACAATAACGGGCTAACGAGCAGGTCTTCGCGTGGCAGGACCCAGTTCCCTTCCAGCGCTCGCACCCGGAGCTGTACGCGGCTTTAGCACAAGGATGGCACGGTCTCCACCCCGACTTGATCGTGCAGGCCGGCTACTGGCACGTTTAAAGCGAACGCCTGCGCGAAAGCGGCGCTGGAGTCCCAACTGCATGGATCGAGCAGAAAGTAGCAGAAAGTAGCAGAAAGTATCTTGCCACTTCAACATGCGGAATGTAGCCATTTCAACATTCGCACTTAAGCGAGACCAAGAAAAAACGCAGCCATCATCAAGTAAGCTACGTAGCTAGCTTATCAATCCGCAGCCATGTCGGGGTCCGAGGAGGAGGAGCAGTACGACTTCGACTACAGCGATGAGGACGAGGACATGGAAAACGCCGAGGCCGCGGACCTGCACGTGCAGATCGAGAACGCCTACTACTCGGCCAAGCAGCTGCTGGAGGGCGAGGCGCCGCGGCGGGAGGAGGCGCTCGAGGCGCTGGGGCAGGTGCTGGCGCTGCAGGGCGAGCGGTCGGACTGGGGGTTCAAGGCGCTCAAGCGGACGGTCAAGCTGCTGTTCGAGCTGCAGCGCCACGATGAGGCCATGCGGAGGTACGAGGAGCTGCTGGGCTACACGAAGACGGCGGTGACGCGCAACGAGGGGGAGAAGGGCATCAACAGCATCCTGGACTTCGTGTCGACCGCGACGAGCAAGGTGCGAGATATTACACTTAGGGTTTCTAGAGGGTGGTATTAGGGTTTTGAATCTCACAGTCGACCGATACCGTTACGGCTGCTGCTGCTGCTGCTGGCAGAACTGGGAGATCCTGCAGAGGTTCTACGAGACGACGCTGGAGACGCTCAAGGAGGCGAGGAACGAGGTGCGCGGACAAGGCGAGGAGAGCCGTGTACGTGTACGAGGAGGGAGATTGACGTTGTTGCCTTTTGTCGCTTGCAGAGACTCTGGTTCAAGACGAGCGTGAAGCTGGGCAACCTGCTGTACGAGATCGGGGACTTCTCCAGGCTGAGCAAGGTGACGACGGGAGATCGAGCCGAGCGGCGACTGTTGCTGTTGATGTGACGCTGACAGGGTCTTGCTGGTGCTGCGAGCAGATCATTAAGGAGCTGCTGGCGTCGTGCAGTGAGGAAGACACGGACGACGGAGTCAGGAAAAACTCGCAGGTGAGGAGACGGGCTATTGGGTTTCGTTACTTGCTACGTGCACGTTGCTGAGCAAGTATTGGCTTTGTTGCTGCAGTTGCTGGAGGTGTACGCGCTGCAGATTCAGATGTATACGGCACAGAAGGACAACAAGAAGCTGGTGTCGATCTACGAGAAGGCACTGCGCACCAAGTCAGGTGTCGCACACCCGGTTAGCTCGAACGATGGCGGGGGTCGGTTGGAGGAGGGTTCTAACAGTCGTGCTGCGTGAACTATATGCCTGCAGAAAATCATCGGTGTCATCCACGAGTGCGGCGGCAAAATGTACATGATGCAGCGCGAGTGGGACAAGGCTCGCAGCGACTTCTTCTCCGGGTTCAAGAGCTACGACGAAGCTGGCGAGCCGAGACGGCTTCAATGCTTGAAATATTTGGTGCTGGCCAACATGCTAAGCGAGTCACAGGTAAACGTGTTCGACTCGCAGGAGGCCAAGCCTTACGAAAACGACAAAGAAATCGTGGCCATGACGAAGCTGACCGACGCGTTCCTGCACGATGAGATCAAGACATTCGAGCAGGTACTGAACCGCAACCAGGAGGCCATCATGGACGACCCCTTCATCAAGGACTCCATCGACAGTCTGCTGCGAACCATCCGCAGCAAGGTGCTGCTCAAGATTGTCAAGCCGTACCGCACGATGGATACGCAGTACATCGCTCGGGAGCTGAACGGCATCCCGCTCTCCGAAGTCGAGTCGCTGTTGTCTGCGCTAGTGCTGGACAAGAAGATCGAGGCACGCATCGACCAAGTCCACCATACGCTCGTGCTTCTGGACCGCAAACCCAAGGAAAAATTCCAAACGTCCATCGAAGGTTGGTGCGATGCCCTCGAGAAGTTCCACTCGCTCACAGTGGACCGAATTGGCACTGGCATGTAAGACAAGAAGGATGCCTGGTGCATAAATGTTTTGCAAACGATCTTTTACATAAGTCTCTGGTTATCTTTCTTGCCGCGATGAATTGTAGTATGTGCATGCGCTAGCCGCCTATCCTAAAACCTGTCATTGAATCTTGAGCTGGCAACGTGTCGGGAGCTCAGCACTCTGCAACCGTTGGACGCTGAGCAGCGTAAAATTGCTGTACCTGACGAGCTTCCTCCGCCTGCCGAGAGGCGAGGTGCCACGCCGAGCCTATGCAGATGACAGACCACACGGACCAACACAAGCAGAAGCGGAATCCGATCCGGTACGCGCAGGCCTCGTCGCAGTACTCGAAGTAGGTGTCCGGCTGTCCCTGCTGAGAGATGACCCATTCCATGATCAGCCCCGTGAGGTAGGGCGAGAGCGCGTAGCCGAACAGGTTGAAGATCATTACGGAGAATGACGAGGCGAGCGCACGGTGCTCAGCTGGCACGGCCGAGATGAAGATGCCTGTGCAAGCTGGCAGGATGGCGCCTCCGAAGAAGAGCAAGAGCCACAGGAAACCAGCAGTGATGTAGATGTCATCGAAGAACGTCGTCACCGCTGAGATCGAAAAGGCTATGAGCCCCAGGGTCATGCAGATGCCCAGGGCCTTCGCGCGCTGCTCCACACCGATGTACCCACCGTATCGGTCGATGAGCCAACCGCCAAAGAAGACGCCCAGGATGGGCCCCGTACCGGAGACAACGACGAAGAGCGCGTTGACGAGATACTTGGACGCATGCAGCGACTTGATCATGAAGATGGTGCTCCAGTACTGCACGCCCGTGACGACGAAGTACACGGTCGTGAGGCCGAACACGATCAAACAGAACACGGGGATGTGCAGCAGCTCGTAGACGCCATCCGAAAACGCGCCCTGCTCGTACACCTCGATGAACTCTTCCTCGAGAATGGAGGCCTCCAGCATGCTCATGCGCGGAGACATCCGAGGCGACCTCCTCGGCGTAATGGCCGTGTCCAGAGCGCCGTAAGTCGACGACAAGTGTGCACCCTGCTTGGCCACGGGCGACGTACGCTGCTGCCTCGTAAATTCGCTATCCGCAGCCTTGGCATTGATGGGGGACGTCGAAATTGCCGGAGGAGCACTGACGGTACTGTCGCCGTTCTCCAGCTCGCTCGCCACTGCGTCCAAAAGCGACACGCCACGCATGCTGGGCGGTCGGACCATGCTGCGCCGAAGCGAGGCCGACCCCACGTCTTCTTCACAGTGGCCGAAGTGGTACTGCTGCTGGTTCTGGTGGAGCTGCCGGAAGCTGCGCTGGTTGCTGACGCCGTACATGCTGGCACTGGCGAGCAGCGCGTCCTCCTCGTCGTGGTACGTGGTCGACCTCGTGCTCATCGGCGTGCCGGCGACCGTTTCGTCCAGGAAGCTGTGCAGCCCGAAGCCGGCCCTGCCTCGCGCGCTCAAAAAGCCTCCGCGGCCGCTGTTCAGAGGCTCCGACTCGCTGTGGTGGTGCTCACAGTGCGGCGCTCGGTCGTGCTCCTCCTGGTTCTGCTGCGCCGTGGCTGGGTCGTCGTCGTCGTCGTCCTGCTGCTGCTGCTGCGCACTGGCCTTGGCCGCCGTGTCCTCGGCCACCTCGAGCGACTGCACTTCGTCTGCGCAGCCGTCGGACGAGCTGGCGCTCGCACTCTCGGTGCCCCCGCTGCCCACGGCCTCTCGGTCGTTGTCGCTGCGAATCACGAGGTGTTTCTTGGGCACGAAGAAGATGGCTACATTAATCGGCAGCAGCGCCACGAACTGGAGCAAAAACGGCCAGCGCCACGTCTGGATGAGTGAGAAACTCTCTGGCACGAGCCAGTTGCTGACGGTGCCGGCAAAGTAGCCGAGCATGACGCCCATGGGGACGCTGCCCTGCAGGTAGCTCATCCAGCCGGCCACCTTCTCCCTGGGCGCGTACTCGTCCACCCAGAGCGGCGTGTAGATGCACGGGAAGGCCTGCGTGAAGCCCACGGCGGCCCGCGCCAGGATGAGCATGTTGGCCGAGTACGCGTAGCCCGTGGGCGTGAGCGCCAGCATGAGCACGGCCACGTTGTTGCCTAGCAGGCTGAGCCCCAGCACGACGCGCGGGTTGAAGCGGTGCAGGAAGAAGGCGCAGAGCGGCGACGCGGCGCTCAGCGCCAGGTACACGACGCCCCCCAGCGCGCCCTGCTGCGTGGCGTCCAGCTCGAGCGACACGCTGAGTTGGTCCAGCAGGCACGGGATGGAGCCGGCCTCGAGGTACACCACGATCTGCGTCAGGATCAGGTACTTGAACAGGTAGCCGGCCTCGGCGCGCGTCCGCTGCATGTAGCGCTCGCGGCGCTCGGCCTTGGTCAGCAGCACGGAGCTCCCCATCGACGCTCGAGTCTTCGTGGCACGGAAGAACCCCTGTCGCTTTAGCACACTGCGACGGTTAGCCACTTGGCGCTAATGGAGTGAGTTCCGGGGTCTTAGCACTTGCTTGGCTCCTGCTGCTGTTTCTCCGCCGACGGCTTTCTCTGCCGTCCCCAAGGATACTGCCCGTTTGAGCTGATTCACAGGCAGTTTCTGTTTGGCGGCGGTACACTGTACCATACGAGTGCCATAATGACATGACATGTCCCCCCAAGGCGAACATTGCTTGCAATTAGGGCCAGTGAACCACTGAGCGGTTCAACCTGCAACCACGGCGAGCGGCTAGGAATGGACGCGGCTCGGGGCGGCAACGCCACCGTTTGCAATGTCAAACAGGTCCAATGCCGTCTGCGAGTTTGCCCGACAAGTGAGCCGCAGTTTCACTGCCATCTGATCCCAGCACAGTAATATGCGTCCATAAGGAACATCTTATATGAATAGGTGTTGGAAGGCCATTCGATAAAAATTTACAAAAGGAGGGCAATCTACTGCACTGTCTCCCAGATGGATATCGTATTTACAAGTATATTAGTTTCCACGTGTTCCTTATAAACGCACATTACTGTACATTATTAAGATCAAACGCTATTGTACCGCGATGTCTGAAGTTGAAGGCGATGCTGGTCGACTAGCGATCTGCGACCACCAAGCGGACTCGCTGCTGATGGTGATCACTTGTTGCTTCACTTTCGGAATAGACAGACGGCAACATTGATGATGGCCTCAGCGGATCACGTTGCCGTCTGAAACCGCGATACAAAGTCGGGTTCTCGTCGGATCTGTTAAACGCTTCCTACGAGGGACTTTGTCGTCCCTGCACCAAGGCAAATGAGACGAGAAAATAAATACGTTTCGTTCTTTAGGCCACACGTGTGGTCTGCGCCTCGAGCTCGAGCTCCGTGATCGTGGTCTCGTCGCACTGGTCGGCGATGATCCGTAGCAGGATCGTGTCGTTCGTGATGTTCACGATCGCGCGCATGCGGTTGAGCAGCCAGTCGGCGCCCACGAGCAGCGAGAAGACCGGCGGCACGTCCATGCTGAAGACCGTGTGCCAGACCGTGATGGCCATGACGAGGCCCGAGTGGGGCACAGGGGCGACGCCGAACGACGCGATCCCGCCCACGAGCACCAGCAGAGCGTAGCGCAACGGGGTCAATAGGTCTCCGTAGCCGCCCACCTTGGCCATGAAGACGCAGGCGAGCGTCATGTAGCAGGCACTGCCGTTCAGGTTACTGGTGGCCCCCAGGGGCAGCAGGAAGCGTGACAAGGCGTACGACACCTCGCGCGTCGAGTCCACGCAGCGCATGGTCATGGGCAGCGTCGCGATGGAAGACGAGCAGCCGAAGATGAACACCTGCGCGGGGATGATGTGGCGCAGGTACGTGAAGACGTTCACGCGCGTGGCCAGGAACAGCGCCGTCCCCATGATGCCGTACGTGAGTGTGACGAGCGCCAGCGCCAACGCCACGATGAGGAAGCCCACGCTCTCCACGAGGTCCATGGACGACGTGTACTGGGCCATGGAGCCGGCGATCATGGACACGATGGCGAACGGGATGAGAGAAACCACCGCGTTGATCATGAGCTGGCACACGAGGCCGCCGTGGTTGATGAGCAGCAGCAGGTGGTTCACGCCGATGTCCGACTTGGACGTTCCGGCCGGGCCGCCGCCTCCCGCGAGCTGGCGACGAGTGCGCTCGTGGCTCATGACGACGGCGATGCCGAAGAAGATGGCGAGAGTGATGACGCCCATGGTGGACGAGCTCGAGAAGGCCTTCAGCATGTTGGACGGGATGAGTTCGTCCAGGATGGCGAAGAGCTGCTGCGAGACGTTGATGTCCGTGTACGTGCCGGTGGCCGTGGCGAAGTTGGAGCTCGTGTCGTTGAGCGCGAAGATGCTCGAGAGCTCCGTCGCGTTGTTTGAGTCCTTGACGCAGGCCAAGCCGCCGCCGCTGACCATGGACAGCACGTCGCCAGTCCAGCAGTGCATGCGGAGTTCCGTTACCAGGTCCGACTCGCCCCCTTTCATCTGCTGGATGAAGAAGGGCGAGAAGAGCACGCCGAAGACGACGCCAGTGCCCGACGACAGCACGGAGCACAGCGCGAAGTAGAGCATGATGCGTCCGCCGATGGACGCAGCCTTGCCGGCTTCCACGAGCTGCCCGATGCAGCCGACGATGCTGCAGAACACCATGGGGGAGATCAGACACTTGAGCGCGGCGATGAAAAGCTCTCCGGGCATGGAAATCCACTTGGCGTAGGCGCCGTCGAGCTTGAGGTGGGCGAACAACAGGCCGAGGCCGAGGCCGACGCCTGCTGCCGCCAGGACGAATCCGATGCGGGTGCTGGAGCGCTGGTTGTAGAGAGAGATGAACATGGTGGACGGGTTGTTGTTGTCGCCTTTGAGGTCGTCCTGCAGTACGGCGTCCCCGCCGACGCGCATGTCGCTCTTGAGCGAAGGAGTGTGCGACTCGTTGTACTTGTACGCATACGCGCTGGTGTCGTAGAACTGGCTACGCTCCGACGGCGTGCCGGGTGGCGTGCCCAAGTCGTCCAGCCGAGTCTGTTTCTCCATGTCGTGACTTGGGGCGAAAGAGGAACGGGAAGTGAGTCAAACTCTAAAGCAGCAAAAATATAAACACCTCACTCCCCCCCCCATGTTCGCGTGCGTGCGTATTTCAAGTGTCATGTTCTTATGACAGCTGGAGATAGAGCTCTCTCTCTCTCTCCATCTCTTGCAATACCCGGACGAAGCTCGGATGAAGAGATGAGAACAGATGAAAAACCATCAGCTGCAACGCTTCTCCACACTGCCAAATTTCGAGTTCGATACAGCAATTGCCCGCAGCAGTTGCTAGCACTACGTTGACAAACGGTTAAGTAACGCGTCGGCTTGGCTGCGCAATGCTCGGGAGTCTTCCAGTTGCAGCCGTGTCGTCATCGTCACTCGGTGCAGCATTCGTCCCCCAACTCCATCACTCGCAGCGTTTACAGCGCAGATTTCGCGTTGTTTGGCTGCCATGTTTTGAACCAAGTCGAGTGTTCCAAGGCTGAGACCTCCAGCTTCTGGTGCCGCCCACCTCTTCGACGTCTCGGACAATTGCATCGTCGCTAGCTGCCCAAGCAGATTCTCGCGCTTCACTGAGCAGAAAGTTGGCGCAGGCGATCGCGTCGAAGTCGGGAGAGTTTCACGTGCAGATTCCTTCTCAGACGGCTTTACGAGCCAACGTTGAGTCTGCACTCGCTGCATGAACGCCGTCGGCACCTTGAGCTGCTGATGAGAACGCAACCAAGAGCTACCGCGCTGCTGATTGCGATGGTCGCGCTGACGGTCACTACTCGCTCGATGAATCAAGTTGTCCACTACAGCAGCTGGGATCTTGTCCACGCCTCGTTCAGCCTTTCGTACGTGAGGTTGACTGCTCTCTGGCTTTGAGCTAGCACACCTCAGCTCTTGGATCTTCGTCGAGCACCAAGCCGCAAGCTGCGGATCGAGACGCTGTGTTGATATTGACAACTCTTCACCCTCGACAGACTGCAACTTGTCGTCCGTCTTGCTATCCTGAACTGGCTGCTGCTCGTCACTCCCGTGCGGACGAACTTTGTATTTTCCAGTCTGCGGATTGATTTCCATCGCCATTGCATCTTCGTCACTTGGACTCTCGTCGCGCTCAAACGATTCATCTCCGTAGTCATTTTCTTCGGTGTTAATCAGCTCAGCACCTCCGCTGTCTCCTAGCACAGCTGCTTCAATGCCTTCTTGGTCATCTTCGAACTCGTCCGACCCGTACTTTTCACTGCCACTATTGGAGTTGAAATTCATAGTCACGGCGACGACCGGCTCGTGCTCGTGCTCGTAAGCGCTCTCGGACTCAAACTGCTCCTCGTCGTAGCTCGCGTTGCTCTGCTGGTCATCGAGCTCGCTGTTCTCCAGCACGGACGAGATTGTGGATGCCGAGGAAGCTGCCAGCGGCTGCGATTCCATTCGGACTCGCCCCTTCCCGTCGAAAACCTCCCGGCAACGCTTCGAGATGACAGGATTTTCCTGCCATCGATTGCAGACTTGCCAAGACTTTTAAAGCGACGATTTTGGGACGGAGAAAGCAGGCGGAAGTTCATCAATGCAGTACTTTCGTTCAAGCAATTACTTGGACGATTTCTTCAGAGGCTGCTGGCGAAAGATCGAGAAGACGGTCCCCTGCGGGTCCGATTCGTGCTTCTGTTTCGCCATAAAGTCTTTCACCGTAGCCATCGTTGATGAGAGCGAGGGTGCCGGCCCGCGCTTGTCCTTGGAGCTGGGCTTTTTTCCTTTCTTGTCGGCCTCGTACTCGAGGACCAGCGGTGCTCGCGTTGACTTCCACTCCGACGGAGCCGGTTC
This sequence comes from Phytophthora pseudosyringae, assembly GCA_019155715.1. Taxonomy (NCBI): domain Eukaryota; phylum Oomycota; class Peronosporomycetes; order Peronosporales; family Peronosporaceae; genus Phytophthora; species Phytophthora pseudosyringae. The sequence continues at coordinate 40,288 of JAGDFM010000152.1, read as the reverse complement.
TACCAGAGTTGCTGGCACTGCCTGCGGCAGCTCCATCCTGTTCCGCTCGAAGAAATCGCTGAACATCGGTACGCACATCTGCGAGTGCTCGAACTCCTGAATGAACGGCCGCATCCACTTCGAAAGCGACTTGGTGTGCTTGTTGAAGCGATGCCTCGAGTCAAGCAGCATGATGGCGCCATAGTCCTGGCGATGACGAATGCAACGTCCTAGTGCTTGATTGAGCGCACGAAATGCTTGCAGGTTGTACCAGATGTGGCCGTTCACGAGCTTCATGTTCATGCGGCTCTTTTCGTCTTGGTACTTGCGCTTCAGAGACACCTGCAGCTCCTTCACGCTGGGAAACGGGATGCCCACACACAAAACGGCTCGCGCGTTGTCGTTGGAGAAATCGATACCCTCGCTCACTTTGCCGCGATACACCGCCAGGAAGACGGCGCCTGTCCTGTTCTCCGACGCCTCCTTGCCCTTGTCATCATCACTCGCTAGCGCCTTGGAGCACTTTGTGATGGTGTCCTTATAGTCTTCCAGCAGGGCATCAAAGTCCTTTCCAGCGTTTCGTGGTTCGGAGTACATTGCCTTGAACTGCTCGACCTCGCCCCATAGTTTGGTCTTCTTCCAGCGCGCGGTGAGTTTGTTCAGCAGCGAGTACGACGGGAAGAACATCAGGATGCCGCCTGGGACCGCTTGCGAGTATTGCAGTAGCAACTGGCCCATCGAGTCTTGGTACCTGGGGTCCTGCTGGTTGTTGTACGTGGATTGAAGGTCGACGTTGCCCGGACCGTTCATAACGGCCCCGATGAAAACCTGCTTGCGCATGTTCACGACGTGGTTGGCCTCGAGGCGAATGGGAAAGTCCACGCCCAGCTCGCCGGCAAACGACTCCATGGGGCTCAACGTACCAGACGTGAGAATGACGCTGCGCGCCTGACTCGCGATATCCGAGAACGCCACAGCAGCATTTAGGCACCAGATGCACATTTTCAGCTCCCATTCGTCGCCACCGCTTCTCTGGGTGGGAGACCGGAAGCGAGCACTCTCTTTCCACGTCGACTTGGATTTGATCACCACCAGCTTGAAGTCGTCGAGGAACTTCATACTGTCGCGAAACATGTAGTCGACCACGTTCATGATGCTCTGCACCGTGGCCAAAGCCAACGCACCGAGAAGAACGGAAGCACCTGTCGGGTTAGCCGCAGCATCCTGCGACGCCCGAGTCTGCGGCTGCTGGCTGGACTCGGTACCGTTGCCCAGTTCGTTCTCGTACTCCCGCACTTCTTGTACGTTCGCTTTCATCTCTGCCAAGTTGTCCTTCGTGAGGCCGGAATACTCAGCAAGCATCGCCAATGCATCGGCGCCATCCCAAACCTTGCTCTTCTCTTCGTAGCCGGAAGGCTGCAGAATGGCATTTGCATTCGAGTCCACGCTCTGCAGCCAGCGGCTGATGCCGTTCAGCAGCTTGAGCAGCGCGTTGTACGTCTTCGGTCGGTTGCCGTGCTTGATCACGATCGAGAATGCCTTGATCGACGCCACCAGGACCTCGGTGGTCACCTCCACGCTGGCACTCGAGCGACACGTGTCTTCCACGTTGTGCGCCTCGTCCAGCACGACAATGGCGTCTTTCAGCGTGATACCGACGGCCTCGCGGATCGTCGGGTCCAGCAGATAGTTGTAGGGGGCAAACACGATGTTCGCGTGGTCCAGCGCTTCCCGCGCGTGGAAGTACGCGCACTCGCGGTGCTTCTGCGCCAGCCTGACGAGGTCCTCGATGTCCCACACGGGCGGCACGTTGCGCCTCAAGTCGTTGGCTTTCTTGCGCTTCTTGAAGTACGAGCAGGACGCGCCTTCCAGCGCCAGGCGGCACTTCTCGTCCACCTGCGACGGGTCTCGATTCACCTTGCGGTTGACGCACATGTTGCGCTTGGAGCCGAGCACGCAGGTCTGCAGCTGCTTCGTGTACGTGTTCGAGTCCTCGGGCGAGTCGAGGTACGACACGGGGCAGTTCTTGAGCTCGTCCACGACCTGCGCCAGCTGCGAGTGCGTGCGCGAGCAAAAGTAGATGCGCGGCGGCACCACGCGCTTCGTCTTGGGCGCCTGGCCGTCGGGCGCGACCTGCTCCGCCTTGTCGGCGTCTTCCGCCACGACGGCGAAGGACTGGGGCAGCACGCGCTTCTTCTTCGTCGTCGTTGCCTTCTCGGCGGCCGTCTCCAGCTCGCGCTTCCTCGTGCTCATCCAGCCGCTGCCGCCGAGGCGGAAGTGGTCGAAGCTGGGCTGCGTGGCGGCCACGTCGTCGTCCTGCTCGTCCTGGGGGGCTGCCGCTTGCGTGGGCTGTGTGGCCGTCTCCTGGGTGGGCTGGACGGTCTCCTGGGTGGGCGAGAGCTGGTCGCGCCCGCCCTCGCGCTGCTTCCTGGCCTGCTGGACCTGCTGCCGGGCCTCCATGAGCTGCACCTGCGTCTCCAGCGCCCTCAGTTGGCTCTCCTGGGCCCGCTTCCTGGCCTCCTGCTCCCGCACGCGCGGGTCCTGTAGCTGCTGCTGCTGCGCCGCAACTTTAGCGCGCACGAACTGCCGCTGGAACGTCAGCGACGAGCACAGCAGCGCCAGCGTCTTGCCGCTGCCCGTGGGCGACTCCAGCAGCGCGTGCTGCTCCGTCTTGAGCGCCGTCAGCACCTTGTTCATGACCGCGAGCTGCGCCGGGAACGGCCGCTTGCCCTGCGGGAACTCGACGCTGTAGCCCATGATCATGAACCGGTTGGCGACCGGGTCGCTCATGTTCAAGCCAATCGAGTATGGATGGATTACCCAGAGTGTATGTATGGGGTTTCCCGCCAAAAATAGACGCGATAGACGGGGACTGGAATGAGGTACGCGCCTCATTCCAGCAAACCGCCTCATTCCACACGTGGAAGGCAATCCTTATTGACTTGGACTTGTAGGAAAGGACGAAGTCGTGGAATGAGGCGGTTTCTTAACTTAAGGCAGTGCAGTCTCTGCTAGACGAATTCTTAACTTAAAGCAGTGCGAGGCCTCGACTAGACACGGCCGTCGACGTCCGCACTGTGCTGCTTGCCGTAGCCGTTGTTGTACTCGTCCGGATAAATCTTGAGCCACGCCTTGTGCAGCGTGTCGAAGTGCTTGGGGCGGGTGAGCTGCCACCCGTGCGGGTCTTCGGCCCAGAGCACGAAGATGGTCGTGACGGCGCTGGCCACGACCGACATGAAGAGGTTGTTGACGCCGTAGCCCACGCAGAAGCAGAAGAAGGCCACGAACACGTGCGGGTGCGCGAACATGGCCAGTCGCGCCGAGTCCGCGCCGTCCACGAGCTGGACGCCAATGTAGGCGGTCGCGGCGCCGATGAGCACGCTGCCCAGCCAGAAGACGTTGCCCGTGAGGTCGTCGTTCACGATGGCGCTCCAGCCCTTGGCGGCGAACAGCTTGAACACGTGGCGGCTGGCCGTCACGAAGCTGTAGCCGTAGCAGCCCACGTACGCGTAGGCGAAGCGGTTGAAGAACTCGATCCAGCTTTCGATGCACGAGATGAGGCACGACAGGCACGAGAACAGGCACGAGAGGCAGCAGTTGCCGCTGCGGCCGGCCAGCCACGCCAGCAGGTGCAGGATCCACACGACCGTCTCGAGGATGGCCACGATGAGCGAGCCGAAGCAGATGCTGCCCAGGTTGAGCGTCACGGCGCGCAGCCACGCCCCCATCGTGATGAACGGCGTGTTCGCGGCGTTTTTCCAGGCGGCCACGGTGCCGGCCGTCGTGACGCCAATGACGTTGCGCAGGACGAACGTGACCCAGAAGTAGACGAGCAGCATGCCGCACAGCACGCCTACGATGGCGCCCGTCTTGTACTTGAGGTCGCAGCTCTCGGTCGTGCACCCCGCGCTCTCGAGCTTGATGTAGTCCTGGTGGAACATGACGCCGAGGCTGCCGAGCACCCACAGCACGGCCCAGCCGATCTGCACGCCGACCATGACGAGCGCCACCAGCAGCGTCATGGGCAGCCGGAAGATGGCCTTGCCCGCCACCTTGAGGTGCGCCGCCGCGAACTTGATGCGCTTGCGGATGCAGGACACGTACAGGATCGTGAGCAGCGCCAGGAGCCCGAAGACGACGGCCGGCCACCAGTACCAGTCCGCGCCGCTGTCGTAGGCCTTCTTGGTGAGGAAGATGGCGGCCGCGATGTTGAGCGCGACGATGGTGCCGAGGGCCACCCAGATGAGCACCTCGGCCAGCAGCACCATGGCGGCGATCCAGACCACGGACAGGCCGGCGGCCGCGAGCGCGGACAGCCCCACGATGCGCAGCATGAGCGTGACGCCGGAGGACTCGGACAGGCCCTCGACGTTCGTGGCGCTGATGAAGTCGTCGCCGTACTTGGCCGCGACCACGACGGTGGCGACCACGACGGCCAGGAACGGCAGCAGGAAGAGAAAGTCGTTGCATTCGCGCTTGACGGGCGGGGCGTCGCTTTCCGCCGGCGGAGCCGACGGCTGCTGCAGTACCGGCGGAGGCGACTCGGCTGGCCGCGACGTCTCTTGACGGTACGGGCTCGCACCGAAGATTGGCGACGACATGGCAAGCGGCGGGGAAGACGTGGTGGATGTCGGCCAGCGCGTCGAATGAGGAGTGACGCGGACAGGTACTGACCGACCCGCGCTTTGAAACTGATTCCGGGCGGTTGGACACAAGCAGCGATTCCGCGAGGAAGTGTCTGCAGGGGCTCCGTGTAATCACCAGCAGCACCTTGTGGCGGTAAACAGTGCTGGATACTCGTGGCCAAGCATGTGCACGAATGGTCCATAGCTACATCGATCCGTTCAACGGATTCATTCGTCTACTGCGCGCCCGGGGTAGAGGAATTCGTCCCAGATGGGTCGAAGCGGGGGCCAGCAGTTGCGCGAGACGCCGGGCACTCGACGGTGCCCTCCATGTCCACGACCGTCAACGTCTCGGACGTGGTCCCGATCTCCTCGAGTGAGACCACTTCGCTGTAGTGACCGAGCAGCGAGTGCTGCCACGGCCTCACCACGCCGTCGTTAGGCGACGCGCGGAAGTGGGAGGCAGTTGACTTTGTGCCGGAGTTTGACCACGTCGGTCGTGCCAGATGCAGCGATTGATGTTGTGGAGAGACGGCAAGTAGCTGGAGAAGTCCATGGTATGCTAGGTTGGGGCCCCGGATGCTGAGCATCACTTACAGCAGCGCCATGTCTTCGGGCTGCGGACGCCGGCCCGTCTCATGAGCGTGTGCACCTTGTGGTCATCACATGCTCTCCACCACTGCACGAGCAAGACCTCCACCCTGCGAGTGATCCACGAAGTGGTAGTCGCTGTCGAAAAACGCATCCTGCTCCTGTTCCTGGCTGTGGTGGTCTCCACTGTCGCGTTCGCGGCCAAGTTCATTTTGCATTGCCAGCCCCTAAGGAGTTTGCTTTCGGTGATCCTTCAAGATTATAAGGTGCTCCAGGGGATTTGACTTGACTTGATTCTGTTTAGACCGTGTCACGAACCGATCCACTATTTTTTGCCTCTATATTTCTATTAAATTTCCAGCTGCAAGAAAGTAAAAAGGTGGAGAAACGGGCACGTTCTTTTCCTTATCAGTTCATATGTGAGACTGATTGAAACGACAAAATGCTAGTTAACCATTCAGGAAATTATGAACTGGGCACACCATTGAAAACAGGAGAGTCTCAGCTACAAATGAGGCCTTCAGCACGAAAATCCGCCGGGTCATCTCTGAGCGAGGGGGTCTGAAAAAAAGTGTTGCCTCCGGGGATGGCCATACTCGTTTTGTTTTTTGATTCGTCTGGGGGTAAACGGAGCCTGCAATGCGATTGCGCCTATTCCGAAGTCCTAATTCTGCTTCCTGGTAGTTTTAGACCGATTTTTATCAGCGCCAAATTCAAAAATTCAAAAATAGAGGTGTATATTTTGGAATTTGGTAGCGACGGATACAAGAATCATTTCGATTTACCGAAAACAAAACCCCGTGCGGGGCCCGGAAATCGCAGCAGTCACGACGTTTCCTTCCGTGGTCGTTTCTTCACGTGCGACGTCTCCTTCGCCATAGCTGCTTTAACTCCACCACTGCAATCTCTTTCAGCTGGCTGCTGTTCGGTAGGCATTGCCTCGGCTTCATTGTCGGCACTTTTCACTGCAGCTTCTGCTGGCGGATCACGCTTCGTTGCTGCTGCTCTTTCAACTTTCTTTCTCTTTGTAGATGCCTTTTGGCGTGCAGCTCGAGCTCTGTTGATCTCGTTGCTTTCCGTTCGTCCTCATCGTTCGGCGGAGCGTACAGTGCGTCGTTGACAAACTCCTCTGGAACATACGGATGGACTTTGTTGTAGAGTTGCTGGATCTTCTCGGAGTTTGGTGGGGGGTTGGGCAGCGACTCCAAGTGACTAGTGAATAGTACACGCACGCGATCCGCATCCACGACAATTCCATCGTATTTGCGCCGCAGATCTTGCAAGACTGGTGCCGAGCTTGGACCTATCTGGCAAGCTACAACCCCGGGGGCATCGCTCTTCATGATGAAAATCTGGAGCTTCTGGATGTCCTTCAGGTCCTTGTATATCTCCTTCACTACCTGGCGATATTCTCTGAAAATATTGTTCTCGTTCGGCACGTGCACGAGTGCTGATGTAGCAGACGCGTCATTGACCGCTTCCAGGAGGTGATCCATCGTCCATACGTCTACTCGACTCAAGTGCTTCCGCACATGTCCGAATCCGCGGTCGACCGCGTTCTTGGTGTGGCCCTTATCGAAGAACTTCAGCTCCACAGTCTCCAAGTCAGCCATGTGTATCAGTGCGAGCAGCGCCTTCAGCACGTAGTTGTTCTTATTCTGACCGCCACAATGGTCAGCATAGATCGAGAGCTTCCGGTGGCCGCCTGGCAGCACGATTTTGGTGATGAAGTGGTGCAGCAACGAGTTCACCTCGTCTGTACCCTTGCCAGCTACCGTCTCGTCGTAGACGTAGTTGTACTGGATGGCCTTGTTCGCGTAGTAAATACCAAACGTGTTGACACTCCGCAGCGACAGGAAGTACCACTGCGACAGTGTGCTGCTTACACTTGGTAGCGTGAGGTTCTGACTGTAGTCCATTGTGATCACCGCATGGTCGTCGCTTGCAGAAGCCAGATCCTGTTGCCGCTTCCATGAATTCATGAGTTAATCCAAATGAAGTTAGTTTCCGTCAGAGTAAATCAAAATGATTCTTTTTTTCCAGTACCCAGGTAAAACGAACCTCATGTGGTGAGCAGCTTCGGTGTGTTGCCCAAGTTCTTCTGTCACCTCCGCAGTAACTCCGCTTCGCATGCGCGCGCAGTAGATGCTACAAACGTCGCATACGTTGCTGCGCTGGGACCTGATACGAATCGTCGGACAATGCTTCCTCAGCAGCTGCCTAAACGTACTCGGTCTTGGCTCGCGTACTCGAAGACGAATCTCCTTGACGTAGTTGTGCATCTCCATATAGAGCTGCGCCCACGTGAAGTAGCGTGTAGTCGGCCAAGGAATACTGCAGCTTCACCACACCGTCTACGGTTGATTGCTTTCTCACCCGGACGGGCACCACCCCATCCACGCTCTTCGCGAAGTCCTTGAACCAGGAGATCAACCAACGAAGATCGACAGCACTGGCGTTCTGGTTCAGTCAATTGCCGTGTGCCTTCACGGAGAAGATTCCCTCGTTGATGCGGTTCCTGTAACGTGTTACTGTTGGGGTTGATACCCCGTACGCCGCGCACCAAGCCGCCCGACACACATGGCCTACGAGAGGAAGGTAGTAGTGGAACTGCTCCCGTAAACCATAGCCACGGTGGCGCTCCACCGTATCCGTCTCCTTGAGCACAGCTAGCGCCGTCATAATGGTCTGATTCCGCTCGCCACCGGACATCTGGACCGCTGCAGTGATCGTTAAGCGGTACGCGCTGGCCAGATTGAGCTCGTGGACACCGATGATCGATGCGCTACGGTGACTGGACCACCTGGAATTGGTGCATCGTGATGCCTGACGCGTACCGTCAGAGCGACGAAACAACACCACTCAGCAGCGAGGCAGGCGACATCATTGTAGGCTGTTTGGCGTTCCGTATAATCGTGGAACATTCTCCGCACCAGCCAGAGGACTCGTACCGCATGTTGTTCCAAGCAGCATTTCGCGGGCTCCGAATCGGACGCTTTATCCTCGTCGCTGACATCCTTGGTCGCGTGACTTCGGTGCGTATTCTTCAAGCGGCGGGGTTTGTGGAAGTCGCCACAGTCTGGACTGACGATGGGCCATTTGTGGTCCAGGGTCGCAAACCTCTGGACGAGGGGGACCAAGCTTCAGTGTAGTGCCTCAAAAGAGCAGCCCGGTGTAGTGCTCCATGACCGAGAATAATAGGTTGCTTTTAGCGTTGTCTTTTTTAACCTTTTCATGACAAAATGGAGCAAGATGCCCCCTTTAAGCTGTTCGGCAAAACAAGGTTGAAATCGACAATCTTTAAGGGAGCATTTTGCTTCCTTTTACACAAGTTCAAAATAGAACAACCGTATTTTATCACAAATAAGAAAAGGTGTTATCAGCAACCACACGTCCATCCAAAACTAAGTCTTATACGCATTTCTCTTGTACCGACAAACACAGTGGAGCAGATGTCGCACGGGACATGGTTCAATACTGTCCCTTCTAAAAAGAAGTCAAAGTAGATATTCTACATGCGACTAAAGACTAATGACCTAAGTTTGTATAATATAGTTCAGAAAGATGGCTCGCGAAAGGGTTAATATTTTACCATTAATACATGTTCGTCATTTGTGGTATTGCTAAAGATGTTTACGAGACTCTGCTCCTAAAGCGCGAAGCGAAGAGGCCAACCTTAAAGGCAGGTAGACGCGACTGCATCTCGAGCGATTCTGATGGCTAGTTAGAGTGAAGCATACGAGTCACCAGAGCCAACGTAGCGTCATCTATTTGAGTCGCGCGTTACACGTGACTCGAACGTATTCACGCACTCGACCTGCTTGCTTGGGCGGCAGTGCTGCCGCCAATCTTCGGAAGGCATCCATCCAAAAGATGCCCGTCATCTTCCGGACCGACTCAAACTGAGCGTAGGCCAATTGAGGAAGCTCTCCTCAATCCATGGTGGGTCACTTTCTTAGATACCACAGAAGATTCAGGTAGTCCAAGTTACCCGCGTAGATGTTATATTGACTACGAGTGCTACCTAGTATGACGGGCTGTCATACAACCACGTTGCACAGAGGAAGTGTGTGCTTCGGAGTTTATACAAACTCCCAGTGAACGACAGTTCACTTAGTCCCTGGCCTGGAGGGACTGGTACTAATAATTAGGTAAAAGTAAGATTGAATATATTTATAGGGCTGTAGTTTGGCCTGCAAAACAAACTACCAGGTACCTATAATGAAACCTATACAAATGCCCCATATCCCGGATTGGGTGGCTCTCAGGACCCCACGACTTCTGTAGTCATATAAAACGTGATACGATCACTTCCGGGAGTGTAACCATGTTTCCCGAATGTAACCCCGTTACAACAGGGCACGCAATATAGAGGGGGACACTCCGCAGCCGGGCTCGTCTGGTAGTGAAAGGTCATGCGCTAATTATATAACCCTCTGGGTGCTTCCAAAACCCAAATAAAACTGTTTAATCACGCTTCGTTTTAGACCCCTGATAATCCACCCCAAACTGTCTTTTATCTCGTATAAAAGAAGAGCTACGAAAACCGACGTCCAAAACCGAGATTAATCATTTAATGTGTTCGGTCCACTTTCCCCTGGCATTGACGTATTCTTACAATTTGTATGGTGTTATGTTCGAGACAAATTCAGTTAGGACAAAATGCAAGAATTTTTCTCTATATCTAAAGACCGCAAGAGGCGCGAAAAGCATCCTCAACCCCTCTGTGCAACGTGCATTCCTCCGCCCTCGCCCCAGCTTCGTCTTGATATGTCGAGCTTCGTGTGCTTCTCCCGGTGCTCAGATGGTGATGCAAGAGTGTAAGGTGTTGGTGGTCATGTACCTAATGATGCAGTCACAGCGCCGTGCGCGTGCAACCCTTAAAGATCTCAAACGGCGTCTAAAGGAAGAGCTCATGCGAGTAGAGCATGCTCGCATAGTTCGTATTCGACACTGCCTTGCCGTATCTTGTCTGCCGAGGCCGGGCATTGCTCCCTGGATGTACATTTGGCGCTATTCCTCGGACGAGAATTTGTTGAACGTGACTAGTCTGTGTCGGTAAAAATGCGCTGGTTTTAAGTGAAGGATCCAATATTGGTATGGTTTGTAACTCGTTTGGTGTGTTTGTTCGTTGTGAAGTAGACGGTCGTTAAAGTTACTACTTGAGCGCTTTACGCGCTTCTACGATATCCCTCGTTTCCGGCCGAAAGGAATGTAGTTATAGGAGTCATGACCGTCCTCTGAAGGAGCTCTCGACTCGCACGAGGCGTATTGCGCCGTGGTACAGTTTGTTTTGATTGAAAAGTTGTGGGTGGAAAATCTGATGATCCAGTTTCAGTAGATGCTGATATTGCAGCCTCGCCTCGCGACGCCGAACCCGTCGTGACTGGCGTCTATGGTAATGGAGTTAATGGGGCGGACGCAGATGCGTCCTCGTCTTCGTTGGAAGCTTTCGCTTCTGAAAGTTCATAGTGAGCGGCTAAGCTGACATCAATGCAGCCGTGGCTGGTTATTATTGTGCCTGCACTTGAGTGTTTGGCGTCGCGGGCGTGGAGCGCTGTGCGTACTGGCTGATCTCGTCACCAACTGAGACCGTCCCAGCACCATGAGAGTCGGTATAATTCTCCACTGCCGTGATCAGTTCGGCCAAATCAGAGTCCCTTCCGTCGTCAGGAGCCTTCCTCGCGAGTCGCGCCTCCCCGAGACCTTGCGGAGCTTCATCACGAGCTTCTGCCGTATCTTCGTGCTCGTGCTCTGAGTGCATCGATGTGTCAGCGGAAGTAGTAGTCTTTTCCACGTCCTCTACCACGCTGTTACACGCATGATTCATGAGGCGCAGCTTCCCACCGCGTCAATACCCATGTGCTTGTTGCCCGTCGTACGTGTCTTTAGATGCATGCGGAAACCCTCATTGATGAGACCGTTGCGGCACGAAGGGCCGAATATCTGGATGTGGCCAAGGTACCTCACCAGCAGGGATAAATGCTGTTACCACCAAATCTCTCATAAACCCGTGCGAGAGCTTCTAGCAATCGCTAGCGATGGTTCTCCTGCAGTGCGTTTCCACAAACGGCGCCAAAAGCGCAGTTGCGCTCACAACAGAAGCGGCTCTCCTTGGCGTTCAAGCAGGAGATCGCGGTGCACCAGTCCTCGCATCCATATCCAGCCCCTTCACGGATGCCAACACTTACGTGGGGAAATATCCACTTTCGCGGATTCCACTGCTCCCGCAGAAACTGAACGTCCGCTGGCCAATCTTCCTCTACCTAGTGGTCTCGAACTACGGTCTCGGTCGATTGGGGGGTGTCTGACGACGCGGCTGGAATAGAACGCGGGAGTCGCTGGAGGGAGGGCGCAAGGTTGGCAATGAGATCGAGCGCCTCCGAGTCGTATCCGTCAGACTCGAAGGCGTCCGCAAACCAGGACGGTATTTCACCGTCGGGCGTTCGAGGGCTAGTGATTCGCCATTGCGCTCTTATCGGCCGGACAGGACTTGGCGAACACACAACCGTGGTCGAGGACCCCGTTGTAGTCTGTGGTGTTGGCCCGGAACTCGACGGACGTCGGCCATCTCCAACATACCCCCGACTCGATGTGCTCGGGGCAGCGACTGCGGAATCTGGAGACTGCACGAGGGACTCCGCGTCCAAATTCAATCGTCTTTCAGGTGACCAAATTGCGATGATAGGTGCATCGGAAGCATCAATCGTTGGCGACAGAAGACCGCACGAGAAGGAGGTATCGCTGGAGCTGTGTCTTGAAGCTCGAGGGCTGTTTGAGGACGGGGAGGCTGAGGAGACAATAGGAACTTGGCCAGCAACTCCACTTGCATAGTAGCTGCCTCTAAGATCATCGGATGGCGGACTACTGGGCCCAAGCAGAGTTGCTTGTACGAACCACCGGGAAACCTTCCAGTCTTCTGCTTATTGGTACGCGGGCCCATGTCCGAACGTTGGGCTGGCGCAACCTCGTGACTCACAACTGGTCGCGAATCCGACATAGCAGCTACAGTATAGGGAACAATACCAAGTCGTGTGTCAGAGAAAAAGCTTCACACCATGAAACTCTCACACACATACGATGATATTGGCGATCGTACTTAGCTTCGACAAACCCAAGGTACGCCGCCCTCGACTGCTCGGGATGGACTCTGCCTTTTTCTTGCCAAAGGTGCACCTGCATGTAAAACAAACAGAGTTGAGTCGCAGCAGCAGCCACCAATACTCTACCGTCTCACAGGAGTCGGGCGCCATCTACCGGTGGATCTCCTACGATTCGTTGGACTCGTCGTGGCGTTAATTACAAAGAACACTCGCACTCTGTCAGCTAGCTTAAGATGAACGAGTTTCTTTCGCTTATATATACCTTAACTGTCCCCCTGTAGACCGATGTGCGTGAGCCTTAGTCGGTGAAAGCGGTTAGGAGCTGAAGCACATCGCCCGCGCGCGCGAAACTGAATGACGGCCTTTGAAGATCATTCAAACTTCAAATTAGACGCCTGCTTTCCACTTAAAGGTACCCATACTGCAACCGAGATAGCCTTTAATGCGGTTGCCCCTTGAGAGGCAAATAAAAACTGATTAAATATGATCAAAGGAATTGTTTGGTCCGCATACTTTTTGATCGGACCAAACAATCCAAGTTTAATCATTACTTTTAATGACCCGTTTAATGCGCCCTAACCGCAGTGATTAAATCTTTCGATGTGAGTTTTGGAAGGCACCCATGGCTTGAAACTCATCATGGCCTCATAGGTACGAAGTAAAGATGGTCAACTTTAGAGGCGATTACCTTGAATGGTGTAGAATCACGATGTTTGACCAGTGAATCTATTTGACGGATCAAACAGATCACACAAAGAAGCGCTTAATTGGGTTTGTTCGCTTCGAATGTGCCCGCGGTGACAGTGGCCTCTCTTGCCGTTTGTATGCTATTTAGTCTGCAAATCCTGTAGTAATCGATAGCAGGGTCCACTAAAAGAAGCAAAACGAGGTTGGCCAGGCCCTACAGCTCTGGCGTTATCGGGTAAAAATATCCTAAAATGTCCCCAGGGTGATCTCGATTTCCGGGTAGTATACGCTCTTGATGAAATACTTCGTCTTTATCCGTAGGAAACTGCGGGTTGGCTTGCTGGCCACGAGGAACGAATCCTTCGCCCACTCGAAATGGGTACGAGTCAAGCATGGTGGAGGCGGCATATCTGACGGTCTTCGTGAGCTTGAGTACGTGCAACAGTTGGCGACCTTATGGCCTTGTTGCAGGTCCGATAATCGCCGCTTCAGAGAGAAATCTCCACAGCTCATTGCATTATTAAGGCCATACCGCTGCCGAGATTTTGCCCGTTCTTCGTTCCTTGGTTTCATGAACAATCTCCCATGGAACAAAAAATATCGGATCAAACGAACACACCAAGAACCCGTTCTTTGAAAAAACGGCTGTGTAGAATCACGATGTTTGACGGGTCTCAAATGTTCCCCTGAACTTCGTCGATGGTTGCCTGCGGTATAATAGCGATTATGTCAGCCGTACGCACGCTGATCGTTTTCGAGAAACTGCACGACAAAGACCTTAAGCTAAAGGGTATCAACGGACATAGATGGAGACTCGTCGTATGCATCATGATTGATGTCTTTACCATCGACTGAGACATCGACTGAGACTCCTTTCTGCTGCTGCTGTCCCTATGCTCTCAATCAACTGGCGCGTTTCCTCTGTCCCATTGCTGGCTCACCACATCAGACCTTTCAGCAAGGAAGCGGTCGGCAACGTTGCTGTTCGGACGCGTGTTGAAATCGCCTCATCTAGGCGCGGTACATGTACCCCCGCAGAAGCGGCCGTCAGCATCGTTGCCAAGATGTGCACCTGGTTGCAGTGCATAATGCACTGTGCCGCACAGTGTGCGATCCACTTTGGCGTGTCCTGGACCTTACGATCCGACGCTGTTAGCCAACGCACTGCGTTGCACAGGCAATGCCTGCCAGGCACACTTGTACAGGACGAGGTCTGATCTGCCTGACCCCGTTGCCGTGAGAGACGACGTCCGGCCGGACCATGGTCCCCGCTGCCTCTCAGCTCCGCACTGACCGAGTGCTCACAAGCCATTTGACCTCCAGGAGACCCAAGTCTTCCACTCCTCCACCCCCGCCATGGCGATCCGAGCCTTCCTCATCGCAGTGGCCGCATACGCTGCCGCCTCCGCCGTCTCCGCGGGCTCCGTCCCGGACTCGGAGCTCCCGGTTTTCTTCTTCCACGGCGTCACGGGCAACGCCACCAACGGACGGAACATCAAGGCCAACCTCACCGCTGCCGGCCGCATCTTCGTGGGCCTCACGTTCTGCGAGAACGAGTGCTCGGTGCAGTCGGTGACGGCGCAGGTCCCGCTGGCCATCGAGGAGATCCGCAGCATCGTCAAGAACGACTCGCGCTTCGACGGCGGCTACCATTTCGTGGGGCACTCACAGGGCGGCGGCATCGCACGCGCCGTGGTGGAGAACATGGACGACCACAAGGTGCACTCGCTCGTGAGTCTGGCCGGCATGCAGAACGGCATGTTCTACGGGCCCCAGGCGGCGGACGTCGTGCCGCTCTCCATCATGGTGAACGTGCTGGGCCCGCAACTGCTGACCACGGACATCTTCGACTTCTCCAGCTACACCACGGCCGACTGGCGCGGCAAAATCCAGCACGACCTGGCCCTGCTGGACGCGAACCAGACGCTGCAGTCGCGGTACTCGCTCATGAACATGAACCGCGAGCCGGCCGACAAGTACTTCGTCGCGAACAACCAGTACCTGCCGTACCTGAACAACCTGAACCACTGCGACGACGGCGACGTGACGTGCAAGCTGGCCCAGATCCGGCGCAAGGCCAACTTCCTGCGCCTCAAGTCCGCGCACTTCTTCGCCGGCCCGAACGACGGCGTCGTTGCCCCGTGGCAGCACTCGCTGCTGCAGCGCTACACGCCCGTGGCCTCGATCGACGAGATCGAGACCCAGTTCGAGCATTTGACGGTCATGGACTTGGAGGACACCGTCGAGTACAGGAACGACACCTACGGCCTGCGCACGCTGGACGAGCGAGGCGCGCTGCACCGCACGACGGTGGCCAACGTCTCGCACAACTGCTGGATCGTCGACGGCGTGCGCTTCGACGCAGACGTCGAGTGCTACTGGGAGCCCGTGTGGGACGAGCACATTTACCCGGCGCTGCAGTGAAAGAGGATAGATAGAGTTGACAAGCTTTCGACGTGAAAACCAGATGAAGAAATGACACTTGCTCCTTCGTTTTAGTTTGTACACGCTCCCGACGCCGTCTTACGCGTTGCACGAGGTGTTGCCCAGGGGCTGCACGTCCAGCGCCTCGCACATCTTAGTGAAGTACTTGATGCGCTGCTGCTCGTTGGCCGTGTTGGGAGCGCTCGGACCGCACTCGAGCGCGCCGTTGATGATGTCGGTGGACTCGGCGAAGCCGTTCACGCCGGCGACGACGTCGTGGATCACGCGGCCGCCCTGCGGGGTCATCCAGTACCAGAGCGCCGTCATCCACGTCACCGCCGTGTCGTTCGCGACGATGTCCGGGTTGTCGAGGAGGTCGATGCCGAGGTCTTGGCCGCAGTTGTAGTAGTTGTAGTTCCACGAGAGCTGAATGGGGCCGCGGCCGTGGTAGCGACGGCCAGGGGCGCACGCGTACGTGGTGTTGTCGCAGTACTGCCACACCGTGTACGTGTTGCGCGCGTACTCCTCGGCGGCCTTGAAGTTGTCGCTTTCGTGCGCCGTCTGGGCCAGGAAGGCGGCCAGCTCGCGCTTGTCGTCGGTGTCATTGCCCGTGTTAGCGAACGCCGTGTACTTGTTGGCGGCGTTTACAAGGCCGTTGAAGTTGTAGAGCTCCACGGCGTCCGGGAACATCGCGAGGAATCGCTCCTGGTCGAAGAAGCGAGCAAAGGTCGAGTTGCCAGCCTCGCCCGACGACGAAGAAGACGACGCCGTCTCCGTCGCAGCGGGGGTCACGTCCGGAGTCGACTGCTGCCCAACTTCGCCCGATCCGGCAGCTGCCACGCCCAGCAGGCCCATTGACGCGATAACTCCGGCGAACTTCATGCTTGTTGACTTGGATTGATTTGATGAGAAGACTTGCTTGGTTGGAGGCGAGAGCGAAAGTGAGGATCGCCACGCGACACGAATGGCGAGGGGCGGGAAGTGCTCGGCCACGGAAAAGCCCGTGACTTCATCCGTGCAGTCGGGATAGAGTTCTCCAATCCAGATACGTTGAGGCCACAGCTCACCATCCGGGCGTACGCTCGTGGGGTCAGATGGCAAAACTTACAGCAGCCGTTGGGGCAGCCACATTGCAAACGGATTTTGGGGAGCATGCAAATCGCTTTCACCTGTATTCGCCACGAAAAAGCTGTCAGCTGTAGATGAATGTCCCAAGGTGTTACTTGTACATACTTCGAAGGACTTGACTCAAGCAGAGAGGAACGTGTTGGTAGACAATCCGGGTTGTACGTGACACGTGGTGCTCATTAGGAGACCGACACAGCATGAGTCTCGTGCCTTGGATTTTGGTATGGGGTCTTCTGCGTTCCCGCTTCGCGAGCGCTCTCAGTTGTCTAGTCCAGCATCCAGAGTAGTGAGATGCAATTAGAGCTGAGAATCCACTATGATCGTCCTCCAGAGACGCTTTGATAGTCGGTTGCGTCCTTGAGAAATTACTCGAGAAGCTCCCGAGTGCGGGATACTCCAAGTTTAAGTACCCGTCGTGGGAGAAAGCTGAGCTTGCCCATAGATTTATTTTATTTGTTGCGGTTATGGTGACTACTCCCGAGGCGCGCTACGCAGCATCCTTTGCCCACAGTGCCATCTTCTTGGTGCAGCGATCACCTCTTACCTACAAGAATAAGACTATGCTGTTCGTATGGATGCCACTTTGCTCCGCGTCCAGTCGTACAATCCGAGCAAGTCCGCGTCGATGCGCGTGAGGTGTGAGCCATGCTCTTCTCGAAGGTTGGTCACCTCATCCTGCAAGTTTTTGACACCGTCCAAAAGCTTTTGCTGTTCTGCGTCCATTTGCGAGGTGCGCTGACTGCTGGACGCTGCTGCGGACTCTTTCCGCTTCTGCACGTTGTGGAATGCCTCTAGGTGGAGCACGGACGCCTTCAGCGCCTCGAGCTCACCGTCCCATGCAGCTTGCGCTTTCTGCAGACGCTTGGACAGCTCACTCGGGATTTTCGTGGTCATCTGCAGCCGTTGACAGTATCGACAGCGTCAGATGAGTTGCGTAGTCCCCTCGGAACACTGCTGCGGACACGCACCTGGTCGCAGCAAGCCCGGACGTCCTGCAGGCGGCTCTCCACCTCCTTCTTCAGTGCGTGGTGGCTCTTGGCTGACTCGCGCATACGGTTCGTCAACGCGTCGAATTGCTTCCGGTCCGCCGATCGATACGCTAGCGAGTCTGCTTTCCTGGAGATCGAATGCAGGGGGTGAGTGCAGAGTTCGCTGTAGCAGCGCATGCGTCGTACATCGCCTTACACTGTCTCGAGATCCGTCGCTACCTCCTGGAGCTTCAAAGTGGCGCCCAAGTCGCCACCGTGCGCAACATCCACTCGATTCGCACTTGCTGCGACCCCGGAAGCCGAGCGCTGGTCCGTGAACGCGGCAGGGATCTGCGCCTTGACGGACGCTGGGAGCGCCAACTTCAACTTCAGCAGCTCCTTGTCCAGCGCGAAGAGCTTGTCGTCCAGGCCGTCGATTTTGCTGGCGTGGCTCTGGACAGCGGCGTGCTGCTGCTCGCTGCCCCGAGCGATCTCGCTTCGGACGCTGCTGACCGCATCTTCGATGGCGCCCAGTCTCTGGGTCAGGAACTCCTTCGACGCGACGAGCTGCAGCCCATTGGTGGTCATCACGTCACAGGATAAAGACACCACGATGAGCAATGGGCAACGGCCTCACCTCTTGATGCAGTAGTCGAACCTCCGCCGCGTGCTCGTCCTGCACTTCCTGCAGCCTGCTGATCAGCACGCGCAGGTCCTACACGAGACCTGTCAGGAGACACCAAATCCGCTGCGCACACGCCCACAGCTACAGTCTGCTCACATATCGGCCCGCCGTGGACTGTTCGTCCAGCTGCTGGACGGCCTCCTTGATGCGGTCGTCCACGACGGAGAGCTGCTCGTGGCGGCGCTTGTCCACGTCGTTGATCTGGTCCTGCAGCGTCTCCAGCAGCACCTGCGACGCCTCATCCAGCTGCAGCCGCTGCCGCTCCTCTGCCTGCAGCGCCTGCCGTATCAATTACCAGTCAGCGCCGTGTCCAGTGTAGAGCGCGGGATCGCATCGGGCGGACGCACGCACGCACCTCCACGGCCTGCGCGAGCTGCTGCATCTGCGGCGCGAGGTCCTGCGCCACCGAGCGCAGACTCTGCCGCGTCGTCTGCAGCGCCGCCTCCGCCTCCTCGCGGCGGTTGCGCTCCGCCACGAGGTTGTTGCTGCCGCCCAGCACGTGCGGCTTGGCGGCTCGAGGGGCTCTGGCCGCAGTCCTGCCGCTCGCCACCATGGTCAACTGCTTCAACTCGCGTCTTTTCGCGTGACGCATGTGCGCCACACCACATATCTCTATTTTAGTGACATATATCCCCGTTTTAGCCCAATCGCAGCCAGATCCGCTTCCTTCACTTCACTATCGATTGTTCCATTTCAAGTGTCGAGCCTGCCTCGGTCTGCGCTTTCGTCCTGCGCGTCCTGGACTGCCCCCCGTCCGCCGCCGCCGCCGCCTCCTCTTCAGCCGCCGCTTGTCCCTCCGGGAGCGACGTTTATGGCCTCATCGTCTGCGTCTCCTTCGTCGCCGTCACTCGCCCACAAGAAGCCCAAGCTCAGCCATCCGGATCCCGATCCTGCGCCGCTGTCGTCTTCTTCGTCACAGACCTCCCTAACCGCCGCCACCTCGTCCTGCAGGATCGCGTCGACGCCGTCGTCGCCCGCGGCCTGCGCCATGAAGACCAACACTCTGCACTCGGTGCGCGCCAGCCAGCGCCACTGGGACCTGCTGCGGCTGCTGAGCCACCGCACGGCCTTCCCCGCCGAGACGTCCGCCGTGGCGCTGGGCGAGTTCGACGCGGACGCGTCGCAGGACACGCTCGGCTTCCTGCAGGACGAGTGCCGCGTCCTGATCATCGGTGCAGGCGGGCTAGGGTGCGAGCTATTAAAAGACGTGGTGCTCTCGGGCTTCACGCAGGTGGACATCATCGACATGGACACGATCGACGTGTCCAACTTGAACCGCCAGTTCCTGTTCCGCGCCGCGGACGTGGGCAAGTCCAAGGCCGAGTGCGCGGCGGCGTTTGTCCGCGCGCGCATGGCCTCGGCCGATGCGGTGGCCATCTCGCCGCACTTCCGCAAGGTGCAAGACATGGACGCCGACTTCTACCGGCAGTTCCACGTGATCCTCTCGGGGCTGGACAACATCGAGGCGCGTCGGTACCTGAACTCGCTCGTGGTGTCGCTGGCCGAGCTGGACGAGGACGGACAAGTGGACCCGTCCACCATCATCCCGCTCATCGACGGCGGCACCGAAGGCCTGCGCGGCCAGGCGCGCGTCATCATCCCCCGCGTCACGAGCTGCTTCGAGTGCTCGCTCGAGACGTTCCCGCCGCAGAAGAGCTTCCCCATGTGCACCATCGCCGAGACGCCCCGACAGCCGGCGCACTGCGTCGCCTACGCGTTCATCGTGCTCTGGCCGCGCGAGTTCCCCGACAAGAAGCTGGACAAGGACTCGCCCGAGCACATGCAGTGGGTCTTCCAGGCGGCCAGGGAGCGGGCCGAGCAGTTTGGGATCGCCGGCGTGACGTACAGTCTCACGCTGGGGGTGGTGAAGAACATCATCCCGGCGGTGGCGTCCACGAACGCCGTGGTGTCGGCCATGTGCGTGAGCGAGGCACTCAAGGCCATGAGCTACTGCAGCCGCTTGATGAACAACTACCACATGCACATGGGCGCCACGGGCTGCTACTCGCACACGTTCCAGTACGACCGGAAAGCCGATTGCGTCGTGTGCTCTTCGCAGCAGAAGACGCTGCGAGTGGATCCGGACGCGACGACGCTGCAGACGTTGATCGACCAGCTCTGCGGCGACGACTTCCGATTGCTGAAGCCCTCGATCAGCTCGGCGCACGCCAACTTGTTCATGCAGGGCCCGCCAGCATTGCGCACTGCCACCACCCCGAATCTAGCCAAGTCCCTGCGTGAGCTCGTGAAGGACGGAGAGAACCTCACGGTCACGGACGCTGTCTTCGTTGGAGACATGGCGCTGTCGTTGCAAATCAGCTTCAAGCCGAAGCTTAAAAATGGGGTAAAACAGCCCACGACGACGACGCCCATGGAAGAAAATTGAGCCTCATCAATATAAGCAGAGCTGCCTTCTTCGTTTAGCTGGCAACATCTTGTCTGCTGTGACCTAAAGAGAACGCACAACGAACGCACTCGGCCATACTCAACTCCTGGCTACACGGATACAGGTCGGTCGCTCGGACTCTTTTGGTGGATCAGCAACTTGTCCAGCAACCGCATCATGTACGTGATGTCTTCCTCGTCCGAGCGCACAAACATCCTCACAAACCGAGGCGGCACGTGTGGTCCGCCGAATCCGGTCGGCACTAACCGCGTGTAGATCTCAAAGACCGTCGCCGGGTTCTCTTCTGTGTGGGCTGCCGACGGACGCACGATGACCCACACGGTTTCGTCCATGGCCAAGCCGTCGAACTCGCCCTGTCCTTCACTGCGCGCGCGCCACACGAACACGACGCGGTCTGCTTCCACGTACCTCCTGATCGCACAGTACACCACGAACGCCACGCTCTCGCCCGACTCCCACGAGTAGTTCAAGCGATACGTCGAGGCCGTTGTGTTCTCCGGGTCCTCGATCCCCTCGCTGTGCGGGTTTTCTCTCGGATCGGAGAGCATCGCGAAGGTCACCGCATGCTTGGCCTGCTCGAAGCCGAACGGGATGACGGTCGCGTCCGCGCTCTCCAGGAACGTCCTGCTCGGATTCCACTCCCACGTCCGCTTGTACATGAGCGAGGAGGAGAACTTGGCGTCCGCGCTCTCCACGACCTCGTCCGTCTGCGCGTGGATGGCGTCAAGCTCGTGCACGAACGTCGTGAAGAGCGCCGTGCCCTTCGTCTGCCCCCACCCGGACGACGGCTTGCCCTCCAGCAGCAGGAGACTCTCGAGCTGGCTGCTCGCCAGGCGATGCTGCAGCAGCGAGTGCATCTGGTGGATGAGCTTGGCTCGGCTGATGACCGCGGCCTTGAGCCGCCGCTGCTGCTCCTCGACCTCCAGGCGGCGCTCCTTCTGGCGCACGCACGTGGCCCGCCACACGCTGAGCGCGAGGGCGTCGGCCGTCTCGGCCTCCTGCCGGGCCCTCTCCTGGGCGGCCTTCATCCGCTGCAGCTGCTCGGCCAGATCTCGCGCCTGGCGCCTCAACGTCTCGCGCTTGTCCTTGACGCGCTTGAGGTACTTGACGCGCCGCTTGGCCGACTGCGCGTTGGTGATCTGGCGCCGGCGCTCGGCCGCCGCCAGCCGCGCGTTCCGGTCGCTGGTCGCCGCGTCGACGGGGCTCTGAGCCAGGGACGCCTCGGTCTCCGATACCAGCAGCTGGCTCGCAAGCAGCAGCTCGTCCACGACGGGGGCCGCCGGCGTCTGCAGGGCGCCGGCGGGCGGCTCGTACTCGCTCAGAAACTGGGTCACCGCCGCCAGCGTGGCGTCCATTTGCTGCCGGTCCTCCATCTTCGCCTCCTGCTTCTTCACTAGTTTATGTGCGCGCTACGCCCTCTGGGCAGCCGCAGCGCAGGGAATGAGCGGCATGTCGAGGCGTCATGGGGGGGAACTTAGTTCAACTACACACTACATGTACTCGTACATACAAAGGGACGGCGACGTGCATTTGGTGCTCCTCG
The DNA here is from genome assembly GCA_019155715.1 of Phytophthora pseudosyringae. Lineage (NCBI taxonomy): Eukaryota > Oomycota > Peronosporomycetes > Peronosporales > Peronosporaceae > Phytophthora > Phytophthora pseudosyringae. Next base: position 18,148 of record JAGDFM010000152.1, on the reverse strand, counting down.
CTGCTATTGCCTACAGTTCCAGTTCCAGCTCCTCCACGACGTCCGAGTCGGACGCGGACTCGTCTACTCGCAGCCGCTGCATCGCCCGCTTGATCTCCGTCATGTCCTCGTCGTCCACCGTCCTCAGCAGCTCCACGAACCGATTGCCGCGCGCGTCACTGCTGGCCGATTGTCCGTTTAGGCCCATGGGCTTCAACTGCGCGTAGCACTCCAACGCCGTCGCGTGGCCGTCGCCCGGGCGGATCACGAGCCACCCGCGCTCGTCCGAGTACAATCCGTCGAACTCGCCCTGGCCTTCGGACAGCACCCGCCACACGACCACCACGCGGTCCTGCTCGACGTATCTCCGCACCGCGTTGTAGATGGCAAGCACGGCAGTGCCGCCGGACTCCAACGGACAGTCGACGTGGTACGTTATCGCCGCGGTGTTCATCGGGTCCTCGATTTTGCCCGGGCACTGGTCTCCGTGTGGACCTGAGAGCAGGATACCCGACAGAGCGCGCCACGTTTGGTCAAAGGCGACCGGGAGTTGGGTCGCGTCCGCGCTCTCGAGGACGGTCTTGTCTGGATTCCACGTCCGCCTCAGCGCGAACGCCTCGGGCGGCGACAACGCGACTGTGCGTTGAACGACCTCGTCGGTCCTGGTGTACAGTAAGTCTAGCTCGCCCAGGAGCGTCTTGAACAGCAACGCGCCGTGCACTTCCCTGCTTCGCACCTGGCCCTCGCTCGACGTGAGACTCTTCGACACTGGGACGGGCTGCAGCAGCATCGCGTTCATGAGGCGGAGCAGCTCGGCTTGGCGGAGCACGGCCATCTTCAGATGCTGCTGCGTTGCCTCGGCCTCCAGTCGTTTATCCTTCTGCCGGGCGGCGGTGGCCCTCCAAGCGCTGAGCCCGAGCGTGGTCAGCCTCCTCTCCTCCTCCTTGGCTTTCGCCTGAGCGTCCTGCAGCTGACTCAGCTCCACCGACAACTCTCGCTCTTGGCGTCTGAGCGTCTGCCGTTCCCGTTGCAGCTTCCTGCGGTACCGATCGCGTCGGTCGGTGGCCTTGAGCTTCGGCCACTCGCTTGTGCTGTGGCATAGCAGCTCTTTTGACGTGGTTGCCTCGGTGGACAGGCTGAATTCGTGGAGGAAGGCCGCCATCGCCGCCTCCACGGCCGCGGCGTCCAGCTCGCCGTCTGTCATCGTGCACGCCAATGTATCTCTGTGCTCTGTTCGTGGGCTCACACTGGATATTCCTGCCTTCCTGCCTAAAAACCAGCTTCCCGGTTGATTACCGTGCGGAGTTCTGCCACATCACAACTCGATAACGTGCAGTACAGTATCAGGACCACAAAATATGACGAACGCAACTGAAACACACCCTAAGCGGCTGGGCGACATCGTTGAAATGTCGATCAATCCAGACTGTGCTCCCGGAGGACCAGCAAGGGCGACGGCACCAAACCCGGGCGGAGAGCCCGCGAAGCAGAGGCGGACCCAGCGCCAAGCTCCTCAGCAAGCCGCGCGTTACTCTCACCAGGACATCTAATCTATATATCGCGAGCGAAGCGAAGCCGCAGCTGGTCACCGCGGCAGGTCACCTGGACACTGTCACCTGAACGTGGTCAGTAGCTGTTTTGGCTTTCTGGTTGGATTTGGAGAGGTAATCCCTCCCATACAAAAATACATGTAAGTGATGAGCACCATGCGTCCCTATGGTGGTAAGCAGTTGTCTATCAAGGCGGATCCGCAAAGCGGCAAGTCCAAATTGGCACAATATAATACTGGAGCGATTCCCGTAGCTATTCTGGGGACGCCAAAACTTAAACTTAGACACCTCGCACAGATTTAGGGAAGTGCGTGTCCGCCCGCAGCTTCTACAACCACTCTGTTCCGCGTGTACTTAGGATCAGTTACGAGGGAAGCGACGAGAATGCGGTGCTTGTGCTCATGCTTGCCCTCGCCTCCTAAGGCCAGAAAGAGAAATGCGAACGGCAGTGCGGTCAACACTATCTTACGCGGCACGAGTCGGACGCGCACACAGGTCGGCGGCGGAGAGCGGACAGCGAGCGCTGAGCGACACGAGCGGCTGGAACCAAAGCACCAGCAGCTTGGACAGCAGCGACGCTGAGCTCAGCGGGTTGGGGCGCGGACGACGGGGAAGGAGGCGCAGCGGTTGTTCTCGACTGCGTAGTCCTCGTAGCTTTGCCAGACAGACTCCCATTCGTTAGCACCGGTCGGAAGAACGTTGCCAGTAAATTCCAGTAAGGCATCCACGTCCTCGGCGCTGTAGTTCTCGACACCCGCGACTCTCCCACGCCTTGTCATGCTGCTTGCTGGTGGTGGTGGCAGATCGCTGCTTGCGGAACAGAGTGAATGTAACGAGAAGCATCAACATTGACAGGTTGAGCGCTCAATTATGGTAAATCTATCATATTTCACAGGTCTATTCCGACAAAACCCAGATCCAGGGGGATCGTTCAGATCTCAGCCTTTTGTCGTTTGACGATTAGAATGGCTCTTCTTTGCATGGTCTAGGGTAAATTACAGATCTGAACCGGTTCAAATGGCTGCGGGAATCGCTCCACTTACCGTATTAATACCATTAACAAGCCACTTTAACAGCGCAGTTTTAAAAAAGGTAAGGTGAGGGAATGGAGTAAGTATACTAAAACTAATATAAATGTATTGCAATGATTGAGTCAATGCCATATTCTTAGCTGCTGTCCTCTCTTGGTGGCAAGCACGGAGACCATATCGAGTTGTTTTGCATGCAGAATAATTTCAATGGGAAGTCCGTTAGTGACAGGCGGTATGCATTCCTCTCCCATTGAGAAGTCTGACTCCACTGTCGCGGTATTTGGGAACACAGTTGCTAACGTTCTTGCTAGCGTCGAGTATTATCCACGAACTAGAGTTCACCCTGTTCACGACCGGTTATTTCATCAGGACACAGATCTATAGCTTAACGCATGTCGTCCTCTCTCCGAACTGCCCGTACACGATTGCGATGTCTACTAATTGGAGATCTGTAGGTTACGCTGGCACAAGGTCGGCCAGATCGACTTCGGTGGCTTGGTTAAATACCGAGATGTCCTGGCTGCTGACTGGAGAGATTAGATCTCTCGGGTTTCCCTGGTTTTTGTAGGTGTGAACGCACGCTAGACAGCAAACCTGCGAATCGTCCATTAGAAAATGTCGGTTGGATCCTGCCAAAGGGGTGACTCCCTTCTATCAATTTCCAGCTCATTCGGCAATTCTCTGGCTTAAGAGGAAGAGCATCTCCAATGAATTGCTCCAAAGCTGGCTGCTGCTTCGGAGACATAAGGGGAACGACCCTTTGTAATATTTGTGCTCGGCCTGTTCACCATATATGCAGTAATGAGCTCTGCGTTGACGCTGACCTCTCAAAAGGTACGATTCAAAGACTGCAGCAGTCTCTTAAAGATATAAAGAAATTAGTAGATTGTTTAGTACTAATATTACGATTTTCGACCTACAAACTTGCGTTATTACTATCTATTACCTGTAGACTTAGTGTTTGTAGTAAATAATATTACTAATAGTAGTATACTAAACGTAGAATATATTACTATCCGCGGAGTTACTGGTAGCATCATACTACCAAACCCTGATATTGAGGAATTCTTTTGCAGTACCGCTATATTAATACCAGTCCTGTCTTATAAAGCTGGCGCGGTTCCTTTGGGTCAGTGCACCGTAGAGTAAGTTATTCGTGCGACGACCAGCAATATCACCGCCTCCCCAAATGCATTATTGCTATGTGAGCAACTGTCTCGTGGGTGGAGTTCGATTTCGTGCACGTGTAATATTCATGAGCTCGGCCCGGAACGGGCCGAGTCCATGAATCACGCGGGCACGAAGCTCTTCATGATCACTATCCTATCTCAGCCTTCGCGAAGCCCTAGTCTAAATAGTGGTTCTCACGGAGCTTTGAATAAATATTCTCAAACAAAAGCAACCACGTGATAGGCTCACTGGGCCATTCTTGAGGGCCTTCGGCTTCGCGCAGTCACTTGCTATCTGAACGCCTCCTTCGTGACGGCAGCGAACTCACCTCGTCAACATTCGCGCGGGCTTCGTCAAGCAACAACTTGCCCAGCATTTGCTTCATGTCGTTGACGTCCGCCTCGTCTGCCTTTGCTAGAATCTTGATAAACTTGTTCGCTCGCGCGTCATTGTCCGATGGCCTGCCGAACCCGACAGGAACCAAGCGCGTGTAGCTCTCCAAGACCATCTCCGGCCCTTCCTTCGAGTGCGCTTTTGCCGCTTCAGTCAGCGGACGGACCACGAACCACGCAGTCTCGACCGTCTGTAGCCCGTCAAACTCGCCCTGACCTTCGGCAAGCGTCCGCCACACAAACACAGCGCGGTCTCGTTCTACGAACCTCTTGACGGCGTTGTAGACCACCAAGGTCGCGCTGTTCCCGAGTTCCCGAGAAAAGTTCAGGCGATACGTTCGGCTTGCCGTGTTCTCCGGGTCCTCGAGCTCGTCGTTGTAGCTCGGAGCTAGAATCATCAACGACACTGCACGACACGTTTGCTCGAAGCCATTCGGGATCACCGTCGCGTCCGCACTCTCGAGGAACGTCTTGTCCTTGCTCCACTTGCGCGTGAGCTCGTACGTCAATGGCGGCGACATTTCAAAGCGCACACCTCCGACCACGGCGTCCGTCTGGGCGTACAGCGAGTCCATCTCGCGCACGAACGTCTGGAGCAGCAACGTGCCCTTCCGGTGCCTCCTCTTCGACGCCTTCTGCTCCTCGTACGCGTCGAGGCTGTTGAGCATGCGCTGCTGACACAGCAACGTCTTCATCCGGAGGATGAGCCCGGACTGGTTCACGACTGCGGCCTTGAGCCGTCTCTGCTTTTCCTCGGCCTCCAGCCTCCGCTCCTCCTGTCGTAGCGCAGTCGCCTTCCACGCACGGAGCGTCAGCATCTTCTTGTTCCTTGCGGTCCGCTCCTTGGCGTGAACCTCCCGAAGCTTCTTGAGCTCCAGAGCCAAGTCGACCTCCTGCTTCGTGAGCGTCCTCCGCTCCACCTTGAGCTTCTTGAGGTAGCGCTTCCGGCGCGTGGCAGCCTGCGCGTTCTTGGTCTTGCGGCGTCTCTCAGTCGACGTGGACTGCTTGTCTGGAGACACCTCGCCACTATCCGCGTCGAGGCCATTGTCGGTCTCCGCTACTAGCGACGGTCCCTTCTTGCTCGCCTCGGTCTCGGCCGGCGGCTCGTACTCTCGCAGGAACTCGGTCATCGCCGCCATGGACGCCGCCTCCATTTGCTGCTCGTCCGTCATCGTCCGTCAAGGTCTCGCTTATCGCGTGCACTTGTGTACTGCACATGAACCCGAACGGGGGAAAGGACAGACAGAGGGACGCCATGAGCTGCTCGTAGCGAGGAAGTTCTCGATCCTCACGTACTTCAGTATGAATGCTAGACCCCCCCCCAATGCTGAAGCGCCAAAGTGGCGCTGTCTCCCAACTCCTCCGAGAACTTGCGACGGCGGTGTTCTCAGGGTCAAAAGACCTTTATTCCTTCCCTGTGAGACTCCTTCGTCAAGTGAAGATACTGCCGTGGTAGCGTGTCCTGGTTTGCTTGGCAACGACCTCCACGAACCTGGTGTCGGAATCCCAGTCGGCATCAAGTGCGTATAACTTTCCAGAACCATCGAAGGACCTTGATCAACGTGAGAACAGCACGAGTCACGCGCGTTCATCCGTGCTAAGGCCTTCAAACTCGCACGTACAGTCAGTACGTGTGTGCTGCGAACAATTTGATGCCGATATCTACAGACTCCTTGAGAAGATTCGAGGCCTATCTCGCTGTCGGGCGTTCAGTCGCTCGCCACAGTCACGCTCGACAACCTTGTCCGCTCCGAATCAGGAATGGGATGCTATCTGGATTTCACACTGCAACTTGTAGGATACACCCCGTAATTGCCTCTCTTGTGCAGCTGCTGGTTTTGCGCCAGTGTACTGCAACACTCTACTTACGACGAGTTATCGCAGATAACGGATCACTGCACATATCAAATTCGTCTGCAACTGCCTTGATCGACACAAGGAAGCTCCACTCCGGACAAAGTATATCCATTACACAAACGAGTTAACTGACCGAAGTGCACAAAGAAGCTGGCCTACCTACGACCGGTTCGTTCGGTCCTGCAGTGGCGTGCTCGTCACTGGTGTGCTTTGCTGCGCGACGGGGGACGTCACGGACTGCTGGCTGGACCGCCGGGCCTTTTTCACCGACCGACGTGAGCCACTCTTCGGACTGCTCATGCTGGGAGTTCCTGGCTGCTTCGACATCGGCGTCGTCGTCCCGTTTGCGGCCTTGGCGGTGCCCTGTTCGTAGATCTTCGGGTTGATCGTCACACTTTTCGTGGCGTCATTCGTCTTGTAAATACCCACAAGGCGATCCGCGAGCTCGAACATGTTGTTTCGCAAGGAGATGATGACGAATTGCGCATTGCGCGTACGTTGCTTGATGTAGTTGCCCACGATCGACACGTTCTTGAAGTCCAGCGCAGCATCGATCTCATCCATCACGTAGAGTGGCGTAGGCTTGTAGTGGTGGAGCGCAAACACCAGTGCCAGCGACGCGAGGGTCTTTTCACCGCCAGAGAGGTTGGAGATGTTTTTCCAGCTCTTCTTTGAAGGTCGTACGCTAAACACCACACCCTCCGAGAACGGGTCCAGTGAATCCACAAGCTCCAACTCAGCATCGCCGCCGAGAGTGATCATCTGGTACATCTCCTTTAGCTTCAGTGTAATGACACGGAAGCCCGTCATAAATTCTTCCAGACGTTTGCGGCGCAGCTCCTCGTACTCGTGGCGCTTCGCATCACGGAACTTCGTCGCTTCTTCTAGCTCCAAGACACGGGCCTTGTATTCATCCTCCTTTTGCTTGTACTCCGTCAGTGCACTCATGTTGACGTTGGCCTTCAGCTCATCACGCTGTTGCTCGAGCACGGAAATCTCGTACTTCATTTCCTCCTTGCTGTAACGAGACAACGCAACAGATTCAAGCATTGGAAGCTTTTCCAGTGTGACATCTAAGTTGGCATCTTCCTCTTCTTCACTGTCCTCGTCCTCCTCCTTTTGCTCATCATCCATGGTCTCGTCTCCATCGGCGTTACCGTTATTCTTGTGGCGCTTCCGAGCAGGAAGATCTCGTTCATCCTCGAAGACGCCAGCATTGCGTTCTTGCTCCGTGATGAATGCAGCGTGCAGAGACGTAAGCTTCGTCTTCCAGTAAGTCTCCTTCTTCCCGTTTTCCTCCAACATCTTCTCACAGTCCTCCAAGCTGTTGGCTAGATCCACTTCTGCACTCGCCATTTCATCGTACTCCTTCTTAAGCTTCCTGTACTTAGCCTCGTCCTTACGAAGCTCCTTCTCCTTCGCAGTAACCTCTTCTTGGACGGTCTCGCACTTCTGAAGGACTGCCAGGGCCTTTTCCTCCATCGCAGTGATCTGCTCGCGGGTGTCTTCGATTTTCTTCTTCGCTGCTTCGATGTCTTCCTCAATCTTCTTAAGAGCATGTTCGTTCTTCTCAGTGTTCTTTTGACTACTCTTGAAGTCGACTCGAATCTTGGTCATCTGCTTCGTTTTCTCCGCAATTTGCTTCGTAATCTTTTTTGCTACATCCTGTTCTTTGCGCAGCTTCTCACCACCAACATCGAGAATTTGCTCCTTCATTTTGGCCAGTTTAGCAGCCATTTTGTCCACTTTCAGTTTAGTGGCTTTGTACTCGGCTTCCTTGGAAGTCTTCGTCTTGTTCAGCTTCTCGATTTGCTTTTTAGCATCCGCAGAAAGCGTTGTTTGCTTCTCCAACAAGTTCTTGTTCTTCTTGAAATCATCAAGGCGTGTTTTCGTTGCACTTACGTCCAACTTGATCTTTGGCAAATCGTTCTCATACTGATCGATTTTGCGAGTAAGTTGAGATAGCTCCTTTTCCAGCGACGATTTCTCCTCACGAATCTGTTCCAGTTCGTTTCGCAGAGCTGATGACTCCTCCTGCAAAGCCCGAATATCGCCTTCACTCAGACCGCTTGCAAGCGTACTCGACATACCGCCGCTACGAGCTCGCTTACCGCCACCTGACATGGCGCCTGACATCTCAACTAGCTGACCATCTAAGGTTACAACGCGATACTTGCATTGACGTCCTTGGTATGCGATCGTAGACGCCTCGTCCAGGTCCTTCGCCACTAGTGTGTCACGCAGGGCATAGTAAAATGCCGGCAGATACTTTTCGTCGTTCACCTTCACTAAATCGAATAGCCGAGGCGCTTGCTGTCCAGAAGGAGTGGTAACACCACGAAAGTGCTGCGAGTACTTCGACTTAAGGTAGCCCAGCTGCTCCAGAATCAGGAAGGTAGTGCGCCCCAAATTGTGCTTGCGGAGATACGCAACACATGCCTGCGCGCCCGATGTCGATTCCACCACCAAGTTGTTCAATGCACCACAAGCAGTTGAGATAGCAACGTCGTATTTCCCGTCGATCGCACCAAGGTCTCCCAGACGGCCGAACAAGCCAGCATTCTCCAGCGGCTTGCCCGGCTTCGACGCATCAAGCAACTCGCGCAACATGCGGTTCCGAGTGGCATGCGACTGCACAGCACCAGAAGCCTCTTCAGCTTTTGTGCGAGCCTCACGATATTTTTCTGCTACAGAGCCTTCTCTGGCTTTAACGTCCTCCAGCTCCTGCTGGGCAACAACAATGCGATCCTTCATCTTGATGAGTTTCTCGCGCTTCTCATTCTGCTCGTCCTCGAGTCCGCGTAGGTTCGCGTCAGCCTCAATGACACCGCACGCATTGGCTTCAAGCGCCTTCTTAGCTTTGGTGACGGGCTCCTCAACTAGCTGGATCTCGGTCTCGGTTGTGTCGATCACTGACCTCAGAGCATTCATCTCAGTCTGGAACGGCTCCATCTCCTGCTGAATATTCTCCATTGTACTTCGAAGCTTGGCCGTTTCTTCCTTGTGTCCCTCGAGAATGCTCTCCAGCACCTGTTCCTGTTTCCTAAGCTTTGCCTGCAGCTTCTCCACCTCCTTCTCTAGCTGTGGCACCAGTTCCTCGTTCTCCTGCACCTTTTGCTCGATGTTCTTCTGCTTCTTCAGCTCCTTCTTCTGTGCTGACTGCAGCTCCTTCTGTTGCTCCTTGGCGTACTTGAGCTCTTCCCGCAGCTTCACATCCTGTTTCTCAAAGTCAGCGTACTCTGCCTTCGCTTCATCCAGCTGGTTGGCAACTTCGTCGTGCTCACTCTTCACGCGCTGGTAGACGGCTTCCACAGACTTCAGCTCTTCGCGGTTTTTCTCCATGCGAGCCAGCTCCGCCTTGTATTTGGCCTGCAGTTCGTCACGCTTGGACTCGCACAGCTCGCGGTTTTTGGACGCCTCCTGGATCCACAACTGGTACAGAATGTTCGTCTTCATGTACACCTCCTTCTCCTTGCGCAAGTACTCGAGCGCCTCCGCACGCGGGCCCTCCAAGTGCGCTTTTTCCTTCTCCACGAGCTTGACGCGGTTGACCTTGTCGCCTCGCATCTCGTTGCACTGCTCTACTTCGTCCCACACTCGCTCCGTGGGCTCTACATACACGTTGGAGCCGATGATGTCCTCCAGGTACTCGAGCAGTCCGTCCTCGTTGGTGCCTTCAGCGCCCTTGCTCTTCATCATAGCGATCTGCTCGACCTCTCCCTGCAAAATCAGGAAACGGTTGTTGTCCAGGTCGATGCCCTTGTCCTTCAGCAGCTCCGTGACGCGCGTGAAGTTGCTGGGGCGGTCGTTGACGTAGTACTTGCTCACGTTGCCCTTGGTGGCCGTGCGCGTGACGCTGAACTGGGAGTTGGGGACGACCGTGTAGTTGGCCTCGTTGTCTGCGGCTGCAGCTGCGTTGCTCTCGTCAGTGTCGATGATCTCCTCGAAGAAGACGGAGACCGTGGCCATGTCCAGGTTGGGGAAGCCCGCGGAGCGATGCACCAGCTCCGAGACCTTCTTGAGTCGGAGCTTGGACGCGCGCTTGCCGAACACGAAGAGCAGCGCGTCAATGACGTTGGACTTGCCGCTGCCGTTGGGGCCCACGACGGCGCTGAAGCACTTGTGGAAGGGCCCGATCTCCACCTTGCCCGCGTACGACTTGAAGTTCTCCAGCTGCATCTTGGTGATCAGCAGCCGCTTGGCCGGCGCGGCCTTGGCGGGCGTAGAGGCCGTCGGGGAGGCGGCAGGCGTCGACGGTGCGGCGGGGGACGCAGGTGTCGGCTGCGACTGGGCATCGGTCGTGCTCTCCTCCGTCTGCATCTGCTGCGTCTCCTGCTCCACCTCCTCTGCGGTCCGCGGCGCGGCGGCGTCCACGTCCTCGGCGTCCATGCTTGGTTTCCTTTTGCGCGCGCGGAAATGGAGTGCGCACTCTAAATTTGTGAAACTCGAGCTCTTGGGGGTTGTATGCAGATGGCTACTGTAGAGATTGTTTTGAAATCGAAGAGTGTAGGTCACCCTCAAGCGTACCCATTTGACAGCTTGGCATACAGATCTCAAGTCGCTTGAACCGATGCCACTGGCGCTCGAGGCGGAAGCCTCGCTGCGCGCCTTCGCGGAGGCCAAGCTGCCGCTGGACGCGCTCGGACGCGTGTTCTCCTTCGCCTGGACGCTGCGCGAGGCGCTGGCCGCCGAGCTGGCCGACGTGGTGGCCGTCCTGCTGGCCACGCGCGACGCTCCGTGCGCTCCGGGACTCGCAGACAGCGTCGCCGCCTCGGGCCAGCTGCACATGCTGCAGATACTGCACCGCTTCCGGGCTGAGGGCTTCTCCACCGACGCCATGGACGGCGCGGCCCGCGGCGGCCACCTGGACATGGTGCACTTCCTTCACTTGAACCGGAGCGAGGGCTGCACCAGTCGAGCGCTGGACGACGCGCTGGAGGCGCAGCACTTCAAAGTTGTGCGCTTCCTCGTCCAGCATCGACCCGAGAAGTGGTCGGGACGGGCGGCGCGCTGGGCGGCGGAGAACGACGACCTGCAGGCTGTCAGAGACATCCTCGGGAGGAACAGGGACGCCCCCACGGCCGAGGCCAAGGTCGTGGCCTACAAGCAGAAGCAGACGGAGATGCTCAAGGTGCTGTACGAGGAGGGCTCGGACGCACGCCCGTCGTACACGTTGGTATACGCCTGTGCGGACAGCGACCTGGAGATGGCCAAGTATCTCACTGCGAGGGGCGAGGGGTTCGTCAAAAGCGCCATGTCCGAGGCCATAGCGGCCGGGTCGCTCGAGATTGTCAAGCATCTGCACGAGAACGCACCACCGCAGAGATACACGGAGGCCAGTAGAGTGGTGCCGATCCAGGAGGCGGCGTTGAAGGGACAGCTCAAAGTGCTGCAGTACTTGAACACGCACGCACCGGAGTTGTCGTGCACTACCAAAGCTATGGACCATGCTGCAGCGGGGGGGTATTTGGAGATTGTCAAGTATTTACATGAGAATCGAGACGAAGGATGCACTACTCGGGCGATCGATCGCGCTGCTGCAAAGGGATATCTCGACGTAGTGAAGTTTCTTCACGAAAATCGACGAGAAGGGTGCACTACAGACGCCATGGACTACGGAGCGTTGTGGGGTCACCTTGATATCGTGCGATTTCTACACGAAAATCGCCAAGAAGGCTGTACCGCAAGAGCGTTTAACGAAGCTGCTTTACGTGGCCACGTGCAGGTGGTTGATTTCCTCATTCGCAACTGCCCAGCAAACTGTAACATCGCGCACGCGGTTAAACTCGCTCGCCAAAGAAAATGCCAAGCAGTGCTCGACTTGTTGGAGCCACACATGCCGGCTTGATTCTCGCGAGCGAGTTTATATGAAGTATGCATTTTAAAGCTTTAGTAAGTGTTGTTTTTACGTATGATTCGTATTTGTGGAGTCTTGAGCAGCGAGTGCTAAGGCGAACTTGAACGAGTGCAACGTCGACCAGTTCAGAATGAAAAGAAGCTGATCCAGCTCCAAGGAGCCCTCTCTTCCCTTGCCGGGTGCAACACAACAGCAACCCGCCAAGCCAAGAGAGCCTCTTCTCGGGCGTCGTCTGGAGGTGGCGGACACGAAAGTCAAATGTCCTTGAAGTTGACATGGAGTCTGTCAACGAGTGGGACGATTAGTCCGGCGAAAGCACGCATCATCTTGAAGTGTCAACGTATCCGATCCCAACAGACTACACTATCCATGTACACACCTTTCTTCTCGGCCGTCGCTGCTCACACGTCGCCCGCTGGGTCCTTGCGCTGCTGCCTCGCAGTCCTGCGGCGGTGGAAGAAGCCGCCCCCCACCAGCGCCAGCCGACGATGATCCCGACGATCAGCACGGGCAGAGTCGACTGCAGCAGGTGCTGGATGAGGTGGTAATAGCCCACGGACGAGCTGCCGACTGTGGCGCTCTCCTCGCCCCAGTACGCGGGGAAAATGACCTCCGCCTCGAGGTTGGGCCACAGCACGTCGGACATCGGCGCCGACTCGTTCAGAGCCGAGTACGACATACGACGCCATCAGCCGCTTGTGCGCCACCATGGTCTTGCCCGTGCCGGCCTCCACGTCGATGTACGTCACGTACTTGTCGATGTATTCCTGCTTGAGGTCGCCCGAGTCCGAGTTGTACATGGAGCTTCCCGCCGCCACGACACCGTCGATCATGGTGATCTCCACGGCATCCAGCAACGACGTGTTGCCGTAGATGTAAAGCGGGTACGACACATACGCCAAGAAGCCCGCTGTGAAGGCCAGCGGCTGCACGCCATCCACCGGCCAGCCCGTGCCCTTCGCGTTGTTGTGCTCGGAGTTGGCCAGTAGGTCGTCGAGCGGGCTGAAGCGATGCAGTGTGATGCCCTCGTGGTCAACCTCCATCCCGGTCGAGTACAGCGTCACGTTCTGCTTGCCTTCGTCCAGGTACATGTCCGATGATGTCTGCGCGAGGGTGTCACCAAAGCCCGTCATGCCGGCACCTCCAGGCTTGATGATGGTGGCGTCGTTGCCCTGAACAGCACTACACGTGAGATTGGACGTGGGGTTGGCGCAGTTACCGTAGTCGTTGAACGCGATGATCTCCAACAGCGTGGGGTTGCGACGGTCCTCCCCAAGCGTGGTGACCCACAGCGCCGTGGCCGTGTAGCCGTTGAACTCCTTGTAGTCCAGGATCTCCGTGTCGTCGGCGCACCCCGTTGTCTGGCTGTACGTCTCGAGGTCGTCGGCGGACGGAGGCGCCTTCGAGTAGTCAAGACCCGAGTCCTCCGCGATGTCCGGAAGCGGGGCAGCGCAGAGTCCGAAGGCTTCGCAGAGATCACACGTATTCTCTCTGAACGTGGCCGCTTCTTCTGCGCCGTACTCCTCAGCGTACATATCCTCGATGATTCCGCAAGTGACGTTGTTGATGGCAACGACGCTCGCGCCCAGCGCGCACTGTTTGCACTCGTACCAGATGTCCAGGCACGCGTCGCCCTCGCAGCTCGAGCACTTGGCGTTCCATCCATTGGCAGCATCGCAGCTCGTGACGTACTCGCTGCCAAGCCCGAGTCCAGCCAGCAAACTCGGGTAGCCGAGTGCCCACTGCGACACTGTCCGCGTCACGAAGAGTCCGTTGTAGACGAAGCCCGACAGATCCAAGTCGGCAATCGCTTCGGGGCCTGTCGCCAGGAAGCTCACCACCGTGCCGCCACTCGCAACGTTGTTCATGGCCACGGGGTCCAGCGAGTTGAGACCGTTGACCCAGCGCATCATCTGCGGACCGTAGTTTTCGATCGTGTCCGCAATGACCGACTCGTTCGTGGAGAAGGACCCGGCAGCGAGCTTCATGAGGAAGGACCGCTCCCCTCCCGCCTGGGCGATGACGTTCAAGTACGCGACGTCGAAGCTCGTGAACTTGTCCGAGTCCGAGCACCCGTCGCAGCTCAACGATCCCTCGAACGTGTGGTACGTGTAGGACTTGTAGCTCACTCGAGCGCCCCCGTCCAGGAAGTTGATGTCGATCTTGAACTCTCGACGGCGGAAGACGTAGGGCCCCGTCTCCACGAGCTGCAGCTTGGAGGCCTCGCCAGCCAGATACGCCTCTGCGTTCGAGGCGTTGAACATGTGCAGCGTGTAGTAGTACGGGTTGCAGTCGTCGCAGTCGCCGTACGCGTCGTAGTACGATTCTTCTCCAGCCCCCGAGTCGTCGCACACCACGACGCCGTCCTTGACCTTGCTGTCGACGAGCAGATGTAGAGCCGACCCGTAGACGACAGCGATCACCGTGAGCAATGCACCGACGATGACCAAGATGAGACCAAGCTTGCGCAGCCCGCCGCCGCCCGTCGTTTGGGCGACGAGGCCTTGGCGTCCGTCTCCGTGGGCGTGGCGATACTGCAAGGTGAAAACCCGAGTTGAAATGCATTAGACGCGAGGTGGGAGCCCATGCACAGGACGCCGTAATGGTATAGAAGTTACCCTTTCTGGTAGTTGTCGGTAGGTGATGCGTCCATCGGATTCGAATGAAGTTGAATCCGAGTTGAGCTGCAGTTTGGGCGAGCTGCTGAGTGAAGACGCGGCTGTTGCTCGACGGGGCAAAAGCGAAAGTGACCCGTCGGCAGCGGAGACTTTGCGGGACTTAGTTGTCGTCGTTGAAGTCGCACACAGCGCAGAGAGCCACGGTCACGTGACACGGTGGGACCGACAGCACCACCAGCTCATCTCGCATCAGCTCGCAGACTAATCACTCGGATCTCCTCGATCGGATGGCCTAGCGCTCTGCTCGGTCTTATGTGTGTGTGTGTGCCCCAGGGTGCGTGCCTGGTCCTTTCGCTTGATCACAATGTCACCGATCGCCACGTCCTCCGTGCCGCGCATTTCAATTCCTCCATGTCCGAAAACACGATCGCCGTTGTCCGTGGAGTCAACGCAGGGCAGAGCTGTGTATGAGTATGTATGTGTGTGTGTGTGTACTCCCAGAGTATCGATACCGCTTGACCAAATCGAGCAACCGGCGCGGCAATCACTCTCTCGTCGACAACCCCGACGTCGCCGTCTCTCGATAAATGTTCACGCGCAGGCTTCGTTGCCGACTCGGCGTCGTTGGTACCCCCCCCATGTCGAGGTAGAATCTTCTTCTTCTTCTTGCCATCGGAGCGTTGCTTGAGCATCGCTCCCCACGGCGATCCACATGGCATCGTCTTCTCCGCGCCACGACCTGCCTGTGAACGATTTGTCAATGTCGCTCACGTTGGAGTCGGTAGTAGAAGGCCTTCTTCTAACGAATAATGCACAGGACGGACGGCGAGTCAGCGTCAATGAGGCGTGTTGTTCGTCGTGGTTCACGTTGTTCGTAGTGGTTCACGTTGTTCGTCTTAGCTCGCTCGAATCTATGCTACACGTAGCCAAAACCGGACACGCATCCCACACAACAATCTGATGGTACAGCGCTTCAGCCGCACCAGTCGACGGCTCCGTTGGTCGCGACTGGGACGTGGACTCTCCGGTACTTGAGCGCCTTCCTGGCCAACAGCGCGTTGGTGCTCGAACCCACAGGGGAGGTGGCGGTCTCCAGCAGGAGGGTGATCCTAGCCTCGTTCCGGAGACGGAAGACCTCGCTCTCGAACGCGATGCCCGAGGGCGTCAGCACGAAGCGCTCGCCGGTTGTCACGCCTGCGATGCTGCGCACGGGGCACGACACGCTGCGCTGATTCTTGAAGGCGCGCGGCATCTCCATCGACGGTGGCTCCTGGATCGCGGTCATGCTCGCCCGGCGTCGAATCACGGCGGGCGGCGTCGCTGAGGGCGTTGATGCGTGCTCTGGTAGACCCATTGACGTGGCAGCGCGGAGAATACTTGGAAGTGAGCCGCGAATCCTCAGTGGAGCCTGGGAACATCGACACTACCCCTGCGGCCCAGAACGGTCCGGTACCGAGGCCTGACACTAACGATCTTAGGCACCCCACAGTAACGCCGCGCCGCGAAGCCCCCATAGGACCAATCCATCGGACACCAAGCGTACCCAGCAGATTATGGCGTGCACGCTTCGACACCGAATGTCTACACCGAGCAAGCCCCAGCGGCTCCAACCCACGCCCCCTCCGTTCTTCAGCGCCTTCGTGTCGTACAAGGCAGTCAGAGCCGTACGTCGAAGGGGGGGGGGGCGCCACGTTCGAGGATAACACCTTCCAGCCGGCGCGCGATACGATTCATCAGCCGATGGAGCAAGTAGCGGAGGCGGCCAAGAGCAAAAGGTGGTCAAGTACCAGAAGCTGTGCGACGACGCAGAAACTACACGTTGTAAAGCATAGCCTGCAAAAAGGGTCCTGCGGAGCGGGGCCCCGCGGATCAACGCTCTTGATTGTGTTGGCGGATTTGCCATCCCGTTATGGGACGTTTGCTCCTTTCCAACGGCAGTTCCGTCCAGTTGTAAGATCAGCCGCTATTCTTGCCAGTGAAGAAGTCATCAGTGGTGTGTGGGCAGGCAACGCGATCGACAAGACCTGAAGCTCGCAGGCAACCAACTCGTTCATAGCGGAGGCAACAGCGCTCTAGCCCCATACCGTCGTGGTGGCTGGGCATTTGTGGCCAGCTGTGCACTGGGGGGACAGGTCAAGGCGCACCAGCAGCAATAGCTGAGGCCTCCTTAACCTTTAACGCGTGAAACCCTGCCCAGAGACCACCCTACACTTTCACCCCACGGTGTTAGCGACCCCGTCCGTTTTTGGACATTTTGGAAGATTCACACCTTTCTTCCTTCGTTCGGTTCCAAGCCGCCGCTGCAGCTAGTTAGTTAGTGTGTAAGACTGTAGCCCCGAGCTTGGTGGAGGTCCGCTGCCAACGGTACACGATGCACATCCAATTGTGGGCGGTCGCCGTTTACACGCGCTATTCTGGCGGGCGGCGGTAAACTCATCAGAGATGTGTGGGCAGCCGTTGCGCCAGCGTACACGCCCAGGGCAGTGGGTCTTGAGGTTGGCGGCAACCCACACGGACGCCACCACAGCACTCGGCGCCTCGTTGGGCTGTGTATCCGCCTCGTGTCGGCTTCCCCTCAAATGGTCGGCTTCCCCTCAAATGGACCCTACAAATCGATCTTGCTGCTGCGTTGAAGTTTCGTGCATAAACGCGCAAGTGAGCAGAAGGCGGCTTGCTGCCCAGCTAGTACTTGGCTGCTGGCGTCGCACTGGTAGCAGCCCCCACGTCCTGCGATAGAGCCCGGTAACTGCCTTTGCACGGGCTTCAAACCACCGGATTTCAGCGACGGACAGACGCAGTGCCCTAGTTCTCTGTGCTGTGCCAAGATAGCGGCCAGACAGACAGCCGAAGCTTCGTCACTTTCCACGGCGACACGGTAAGTGCGCGAGATAAGGTGGCGAATCCAGCGCGCCAACCCTCACATGCTGGCGGTGTTGGTGGTGACTCACTGCGCAGTTGAAGCGCACAGCTGCAAGGTGCTGCGTGGCCCTGCGCCCGCGTAACGGTATCGTCGGTCGCTATTTATGACCGCCGCCGCCTCTGCTGGGCCTATGGTCGACTCACTTCCACTTGCACCACCCAGCGCTCAACGCCTCTCNGCAAGGTGCTGCGTGGCCCTGCGCCCGCGTAACGGTATCGTCGGTCGCTATTTATGACCGCCGCCGCCTCTGCTGGGCCTATGGTCGACTCACTTCCACTTGCACCACCCAGCGCTCAACGCCTCTCTCTCTCACACTCAACACCTGCAGCAATGTGCAACATGGTCACGGTTCTTAGCGGCCTGCCGTCCTTCGTCGAGGACCCCGCCCTCACCCGAGCTGCCAGCGCCAAGCTCCTCCTCCTGCCGACGCCCCACACCGCGGCCCAGCGCCAGCTCTCGAGCGAGCGCTACCTGCCATGCGCGGACGGCGTCTCGTTCCAGAGCGAGGCCTTCCAGCTGCGCATGCAGGCCAACATCTCGGAGCTGGTACGGACTGCAACGGCCGCCTCGACGGGAGTCTGCAGCAGCACCAACGCGCTGCTCGCCACGAAGGCGCTCAAGTACCGCCGCGTGCTGGAGCGACGCTCGTTCGCCGGCGCTGCCGCCGTGCCCTCCTGCTAGTTGCCACCATCAGCCACCCGCCCACACTATTTATCCACCTGCCGCTGAGAGAATGCAGCAGCAGCCATAGACCGTCGTTTAAGTTCTCCATAC